>KZ506082.1:358591-373246 GCA_002844005.1 Limosa lapponica baueri | reverse complement strand
GAGACACAGCTGGCCGGGTCACCCTCTGCCCGCCTCGGTGGCCGCTCACTGGGGATCTGCAGCTGCAGCAGAGCATGCGTGCCAGGCAGCTGGCACCACGGCGGTGACAGCACAGCCCTGCGGGACACAGGCCAGCCTGGCCACCTGCGGCCCTCGTTAGCCAGCTCCCCAGGGACACCAGCCGGCTGTGTGCCCTGGCAGGGGTGCCAGGCTGCTGCAGGGGGCGGCAGGGGAGGATGGGGCTGGGAAAGCCGCCTGCGCCTTGTCCCCAGGGGAAAGGCAGGATGGCTGGATCAGGGCCCCAGGGGGCTTCTGCCCTCCCAGCTTGGATGCTGCCAGGTGCTCAGGGCGTGGGATCTGAGCTGGCAGTGGGTGCTTCACCCCCGGGGTCCCCAGGACCTGTGCTCTGCCCCAGATGGCTCTCCAGCTCCGGCAGCCGGAGCAATAACCCAGCAATTAACAGCGTCTCCTCAGCCGAGGGCTTCCCTGGGGCTTCCCTCCACAGGCAGAGCCCAGGCCATCACCCACCCGTGGCATTGCGGCTTCAGGCACACAAACCACCGCCTGCTCCTCCTTCCTCTGGGTGCCCATCCTCTTCCTCAAGGCGGCGAGTTCCTCTCCCGAAAGCTTTTACAGCTAATCCAGCTTCCAGGGCCTGAAACGCTTGCTGCTCCCCAGGCTGGATTTTCTCGGGGCAGGGGCGGGGGCAGCTGTACGCCACTGCCGTGGTCTGGATGCAATGGCAGCCCCTCTGATTTGGGAACCTCAGCCCTGGGAAGGGACTGCAATATCCAAGTTCAGCTTTAAGCAAGTTTCCCTGCAGACTCTACGGATGCTGCCAGGGCAGCGCTCCCCTCCTAATCCTCCCCTGGATCTGCTTCTCACGCCCTGTTTCCCTCCCAGCTGCAGCACAGGCACTGTTTAAGGAAAACCCCCCCCGGCAGGTGAGCCACCTTTGCTGGCAGCCTGGCTCTCAGAAACTGCATGCCACCACCAGCACCAGAGCTTCCCCTGGGTGCTCCGTGGATGCAGCTAGCACTGGAGAAGCCTCCAGCCACAGGGACCACTCTCCAGACACCTCCTCCCAAGAACCCTTGGTGTCTCCACAGGGTTATTTCGGGTTTCCCAGCACTGCTGCGAACAGCCTGTTCCCAGCATCCAGCCATCCCTTGTGCCCAGTGCTCCATTTGCAGCTTTCAGTGCCTCCGCAGGCAAGGAGCACCCTCATCCCAGCGGATGGACATCCCTCCCACTGCAGGGACTGAGGCACTTGTGGGGCCAGCTGGGCACTCCCCCAAATGTCTGCTCTCCTGGTGAGATGTGGGGTCTCCGAGAGTGAGACATAAGACCCCAAGTTTGCAGGATCCTGGGTGCACCCCGTGGCTTCCCCCCATCGCTGCTGTGGGACATTTTAGGGACATGAGGCCAAGCCTGCCTGGTGGGACAGTGACCTGAGGCTGGGTCCCCAGAAATCCTTGGGGAGAAGCCAGAAGCCCCGTAAGTGTGCTGGCAGGCGGCTAGTTGGACACAGCTGTTTAATGGACACTTCTCAGTACAGAGCGGGTGTTGCGACCCATGCACCCACAGCCCCCTCCCCGCCGTGGCTATGCCTCTTGGCCCCATATCGGACCTGGCATCCGAAATATCCCCATTGGCCAAGAGCACCAGGGCAGTAGAGGAAGATGTCACGGCATGGGTACACCTCCCGACCTTGCAGTGGGGAAGGCTCCCTGGAGAAGGGACCTGTGCCTTGGCTGGGGCAGGGAAGCTGAGCGGGACGGTGCCCCCATCGCACTGGGGGCAGGAGGTGAGGGAGCAACCGGGCTGCCAAGGTGAACCCCCAGTCTATGCAAGCCCTGGGACATCCCAGCTGATCCAGGGCATGCCAGGCGGGGAGAGACTGATGGCAGCGTGGGGGAGGGATCGGAGGGGCAAGGGGCAGCTGCTGGGGCTGCTGTGGACCTGGGCATCCCCCCCATCTGGCATGCATGGGGTGAGGTTTCCAGGGGTCTCTGCTCCTTCACCGGTGGGCTGAGTGCATCTATCCACCTTAGGGCATCAACCCTGCCCAGGGAGTGTCTCACCCCTCTGCTGACAGCCCCAGGGGGCTCTGGGCTCTGCTTCCTCCTCCTCACCTGGAGCACTAATGCCTCAGACAAGGTGAGGATGCCTGCTCACCGTGCTGGGGAGGGAGTGGGAGTGAACGGTGTTGGTGTGGAACTGGAATTCTGAGTGGGAGGAGAGCATCCCATGGGACCAAGGGAACACGAGAGGACAAGGGGTGCAGGGGAGCCCTCCTGCACATCCGAGCTTGCCCTCCCACCCCCTTGGTGCTTTCTGTTCTCAGTGCTCCTTTCCACAGGCGTGGAGAGATTGGTGAGATTTGGTCCTCAGCAGGGAAGGGTTGAGCTATGCTGGGAAAACACTCTCCCAGACATGGCCACAAGCTGTGGGTGTGAGGATGGACCTACTTGTCTCTGGCCCCTGTTGGAGCCAGGCAGGGATGTGGAAGAGGCCAAGTGGGGGCCATCTATGTCCTCCCCACAGGATTCACCATGCTGATGAGCTGAGCCGCCGCTCGCTGCAGACCCTGCTGGGTGCTGCTGCCAGTGGTGCACAGAGGCTCAGCGAGATGCTGGAGGTGATTGGGATGCTGGGGGTGGCTGGGATGCTGGGGGTGGCTGGGATGCTGGGGGTGGCTGGGATGCTGGGGGTGGTTGTGATGCGGGTGGTGGTTGGGATGGTGGGAGTGATTGGGACGCTGGGGGTGGTTGGGATGCTGGGGATTGTTGGGATGTGGCAAGTGGCTGGGATGCCAGGGGTGGTTGGGATGCGGGTGGTGGTTGGGATGCGGGTGGTGGTTGGGATGCTAGGGGTGGTTGGGATGCTGGGGGTGCTTGGGATGCTGGGGTGGTTGGATTCCAGGTCTGATTGGAATGCTGGGGTTGGTTCAGATGTGGTGAGTGGTTGGGATGCTGGGGGTGGTCAGGATGCTAGGGCTGGTTGGGATGTTGGAGGGGCCATGGCTGCCCCCATTGCCTGCCCTGGTCTCCTCTCTCATCCCGTAACAACCACCCAGACCCAGCTCCAGGACCAGAGCAAGCCCCGCTTCTTCTCGGGGGCAAGCCTTGCTCTGTCTGGGGGTTGCCGGGGACGGGTCCCCGCTGGCTCTGGGTGCCGTGGGGCTGGGGGACGGTCAGGGCAATTGGTTCCAGGCCTTCCATGCCCCATGGCATCTCCGATTGGTCTGGGGGTCCCAGTGGGGGGGTGGAGGCCTCGCCGCTCAAGATGGCAGTGCCGGGGGCTAGGCAGGGGGCTGCAGGTGGAGGGCCGCGCTGTTGGGGCGGGCGGCCAGGATGTAGGCGACGTTCTCACGCAGGAAACTGGGCCAGTCGACGGGCCTGGAGGGCAAACATGGACTCACTGGCCGCCCTGACACCACTGCATCTCCTCCAACATGAGGGGATGCTTTTCTCCCCAAACCACCCCCTGCCTCACCTGGCCTCTTCCTGCTCTGTGGATGGCAGGGTCTTCTGGCTCTTGCTGCTGCCACTGCTGGCAGGGCTGCTCTCCGACATGGGCCCTACGTGGCTGATGCTGTGGGGAGGAGGGTTCCCTTTATCAAGCTCCTCCTTGCACCCCAAATGGCAACGGTGGGGGCCAGGGCAGGGCTATGGGGCCATGGGGAGGGAGATGGTGGGAAGGGAGGTCACCCGTTGGCATGCTGAACCCTTTCAATGGGTGCTGGGGTGGTGGTGGGAGCCCCGGCAGGGATGTTACCCCCCCACCCCAAGGGCTGGTGTCCCTGTACCTGACATTGCAGGATGGCGTCTCCTTTTGGTGCTTGCGGAACCAGCCGTGCCGGGCCCGGCGGCACTCGCCCTCCCCGATGAAGCCATCACTGTCCTGGTCCAGGGCCAGGAAGGCTGCCCGTGCCCGCTCCCGCTCCTTGGCCGTCAGCAGCCGCAGCAGGGCGTTCTGGGGACAGAGAGGGGAAGGGGGAGCCCTCACCCCCTGGGAGCACCCCTGCTCCTGTGCCCAACGCCATGGGACCCTGGGTGCCACAGACATGGGTGCTGGACATGGGAGCCAGCTGAGGGTGCCACAGCCATAAGTGCCAGCTACAGGAGCCAGCCCTGGCTGCTGTGGCTATGGGTGCTGGTCATGGAAGCTGGCCTTGGGTGCCATGGATATGGGTGCTGGTCATGGGAGCCAGCCCAGGTTGCCATGGCCATGAGTGCTGGCCATAGGAGCCAGCCCTGGGTGCTCTGGCCATGGCTGCCAGTCATGGGAGCTGGCCTTGGGTGCCATGGCCATAGGTGCTGGTCATGGAAGCTGGCCTTGAGTGCCACAACCATGGATGCCAGCTACAGGAGCCAGCCCTGGGTGCTGTGGCCATGGGTACTGGTCATGGAAGCTGTCCTTGGGTGACACAGCCATGGGTGCTGGCCATGGGAGCTGGCCCTGGACACTAAAGTTGTGGGTCCTGGCCATGGAAGCCAGCCCAGGCAGTCATGACCATGAGTGATGGCCATAGGAGCCAGCCCTGGGTGCTGTGGCCATGGCTTCTGGCCATGTCATGGGTGCTGGCCATGGATACCAGCCCCAGGTGCTGTGGCTGTGGGTACCGGCGATGGAAGCTGGCCCTGGGTGCTACAGCCACGGATGCCAGCCATAGGAGCCAGCCCTAAGGGCCGTGGCTGTAAGTGCTGGTCATGGGAGATGGCCTTGCGTGCCATAGCCATGGGTGTTGGCCGTGGGAGCCAGCCCTGGTTGCCATGGTCATGGGTCCCAGCCTTGGGAGCTGGCCCTAGGTGCTGTGGCCGTGGGTGCTGGCCATGGGAGCCAGCCCCAGGTGCCGCAGCCATACCTGCGGCCGTAGTTTCTGCAGCAGCTGGATGGACTCGTGGGAGAGGAAGTCCTGCCACTCAATGTGCCCCTTCTTGTCGGGGTCCAGGGCGGAGAACTGCAGGGCTGCCTGCTCCTCCTGCGCCTCGGCCATGGGCCGCTCGAACTGCTGCTTGTGCACCAGGTGCTTGTAGTGCAGGAAGTCGTCCAGGGTCAGGCAGGTCTCTGCAGGGACAGATCGGCTGTGTGACACCTGGGGAGAGTGGACTCACCTCCCCCCCCACCTCCCTCAACTGTCCGGGACCCGCCATGGGGAGGGATCATTCTGCACCTGGAATGATCTTGCAGTTCCGCAGGGTCTCCATCAGGCTGTACATCTCTTCCTCCGTCAGCAGGAGATTGAGGTTGTCCTGGGGAGGAGGGCAGAGAGGAGCCGTGGGGCAAAGGCAGGGGATGGTGTGAGCACCCGGCCGTGCTGCGGCACCGGGATCCCTTGAAGGTGTGCGCAGGTGTGGGCATGCAGGGAGGGACGGTGCGGTGTGTCACCAGTGTCACCGGTGGCTTTACACCCCTGAACTTTGGAAGCCATTTCAGCTCCACCACGGCTCCTCATGTACCCAGCAACATGTCCCCTGGTGTCATATCCTCAGCCAAGGTGCTGGGGGGCTGGCTGGGGAGGTGGCAAAGGGCCACTGTCCCCTCCCATCTGGTGGCTCCCCAATCAGGCCAAGGTGAGTGGCGGGAGCTGGAGACCAGCATGTCCCCCACCGCCCCAGACCAGGCTGCAACATCGGAGCCTGCTCATGTTAAGTGTGGGGCATGTCTCCCTGGGGACCACCGCTGCCCGGCAGAAGCCTGGTGTCCCCCACCCCGGGTACTCACACAGTAGTAGCAGCTCCATCCCGTCTCGGTGTGGGCCGTCTCCGTCACCTCCACGGCGCTGTCACTCTGCAGGTAGCCCATGCGGCGCAGGCAGCCGTCATGGTACACCCGGCTGCAGACGCGGCAGGGGAAGAGGCTTTCGGCCGTCCACACCTCGCAGATCTCGCACATCTCGTCGTTGAGGACCTGGGGAGAGACGGGCAGCTGCTCAGAGGGGTAGCGTGGGCAGGGGGCTGGCTTCTCGAGGCGGGGGTCAGGGGGGTGCTTCGCCGGTTGGGGGGCAGAGGGGATGGGAGGGTGGGGTTGTGTGGGGCTTGCGCAGGGAATAGGTGGGTGGTGGGATCATAGAACGGGCATGGCTGGTGGGGTGAGATGGTGGATGGGTCTGTGGGGATGAGTGGAGGGTGTATGGGTCCAGCTGTAGGGCTGGTGGGGCTGTGGGGTTGCAGGTTCTCTGGGGTGCAGCGTGGTGGGTGTGGGTGGCTGGGCTGTGGGGTTGCAGGTTGGCTGGTCTTTGGGGGTGTAGTGTGGGTGGGTGGAAGTGCTGGTCTGTGGGCTGGCTGGTTGTAGGTGTGGATGGGTAAGCTGTAAGGCTGTAGGTGGGCTGGGGTGTGGGTTGTTGGGTGTGGGTGGATGGCTGGGTAGAGTAAAGGGTGGGGAGGGGTGGGCTGTGGGATTGCAGGCATGGGCAGACAAGCTGTTGGGTTGTAGGTGGGCCAGTATGTAAGGGTCGCAGGTGTGGACGGACGGATTGAGCTGTAGGCTGCCTGACTGTAGGCTGACAAACACGTAGAGTGGGTGATCCTTCTCCCTTGCCCAAGGCTGGAGCTGCCTGTGCCCAGCAGTAACCACTTCTCTCCAAGACACCCTGGGGCCTCCCCAGGGCACATCTGATCAGTCACACCCTCCCCTCTGTGTGGCACCTCCAGCTGCTCAGCCTGACCCCCAGCCCCCTGCCCCACTGAGCCACCTCCATGGGGCTTTGCCGTGCCCGGGGAGGCTGTCACTGCCCAGTGGGCACCAGCAGTGTTTGCACATCCCCTGGGCTCTCCCCGGCACATCTCCAGCCCTGTCCCCATCCCTCCCTTCCCTGTCCCCGTGCTCCATCCTCTTGCCTGCTCCCGCTGCTCCAGGCTGATGTCTGGGGGCTCGTCATCGTGCAGCTCACGCTTGGGACGGATGAAGGCGGGTGGCGTGAACCTGTTGGCTCGGTCAAACTCCTCCGGCTCCACTCCCCGGCCGTCCCGCAGCCGTTCCCAGGCTGCCTTGCCGGCGCTGCTCTCCTCCGGCTGGGAAGGTCCCGCTGACGCCTCCTCCTCACCCTCCTGCACCGCCTGCTCCAGCGTCCCCCGGCGTGTGCCCCCCGCCTCTGCCCGCCGCCGCGTCGATGGCTGCTCCCGCAGCCCATCCTTAAAGGCCGACACAGCCAAGCTGACCTTCTGCACCTTCTCCACCGTCTGACGCCTGGACATCAGCACCCCCATGGCTCTGCAGGGGGCAGGAAGGTCTCAGTGCTAAGTCCTCGGGGTGCAACGCTGCTCCCCACCTCTGTACCGTGTCCCTGGCCCCCGAAAGGTGTGATAGTGGCTGTCCCCCATTTGTAGCTTGGGGCAGGAAGAAATTGGGGCTCCTTGGCAAGTGGGCACTGGCATCCATGATGGCCATGGGGAGATGGACCTGAAGCCATGTGGAGATCTGGCCATGGAGGGTCTGAGTGTTGGTAGGACGGGACAGCAAACAGGGAATGGGTTTGGGGGCACCTTGCCTCCCCCATCCTTGGTCTGTAGGCTCTGACTTAACAAGCAACACATCCAAGCCCTTCCTACACCAGACCAGTAAATGCCAGAGGAATTGGGACCAGCCTGCCCCTTGTGTGCATCCCATTCTGCCTTGCAGAAAGCCTCTTTGGCCAGCCAAGGGTGAGAGGTGTCCTCCCAGCAGCTCTGCCCAGGGCTGGGGCAGAGCAGTGCTGGGAACTTCCCTAAATTTTGGCTCACCCCCCCAGTCCCTCTTGCGCTCACACGCTCCTGTGTATGTTGTGTGTGATGCTGCCCTGATTTCTGGGCAACCTGCATCCTGCAAGGAGCCATGTGGAGAGGCTGGGCCAGCCATGGGGGGGCTGCGAGGGTGCAGGAGGGAAGGGGAGCAGCGCATGGGTCTGGGACGCACGTGTCCCAAGAAGGGGGTTTGGGTGCAGGAACGAGGGAAGACCATCTTTGGGTAAAACGGGGCGGGCAAGGGCAGCAGCAACAGCAGCTCGGGCTCTGTCTCAGTGGGGGTGGGCTGAAGCTGGGGAGAAGCAGGATTTGGGGCACAGGCCCGGCAGGCTCCCCCTGCCCAGCTGGGGATGCGGTGTGGAAGATGCTGCAGCCCAGAGGAGCTCCCAGCTGGTTGCCCAGCAGAAAGCCCCATTGCTGCCTGTGCCAGCGGGGGGACATCGGAGCAGCCACCCCCCACGGCCCCCCCCAGCCCAGCCAGCCCCAAGCAGAGAAGTCCCCTGGGTCGGGGGATAATTAAGCTGCACGCGTGCGGACGCTGCGGGAGGACACGGTGCTGGGGGCACTGCCGTGGCGGGGAGCCTGGGCAGGGTAATTACAGCCGCCCTACATCAGCGCCGATGAGCAGAGCCGTGGTGGCAGGCACCAGCCCACCCACCCCCTCCCTCGGCCCCACACCCGGCCCCACGCACTGGCCCCGTGGCCCGCAATTCGCGTGGGGCAAACCCAAAGGGCCGCTGCGCGCCGGCACACGCATGTGATTTCCCAGCCTCCCCCCTTCGCCTGCGCCCCCCCCCCCCCCCCCCCCCCCCCCCACTTCTGCTGCAGGTCGGCATTGTGGCTCTGCCTTCGAGCCGGGGGGGGGGGGCACCGCAGGGAGATTCCCCTCCCCCTTGCAGGTCCCTGCATCACTGAGCAGGGGCCAGATCCTGGCCTTATCCTGCCCAAGGCTTGGGTAGAAGCAGGGAGAGGGTGCAGAGGGGCTGGGCTCATGGAGAGGAGCCCAAAGAGGCTCGGTGCACCAGTCCCCCCAGTAGCTGCACTGGTATTCCTGACATCCATAGAGCTTGCAGCATCTCCCCACAGCACCATGGAACCCATCTCCCGCCACCCTGCGGCATGGCAGGGCAGCCCGGGCAGTGGCGGGTGGGTGGTGTAAGGGCCTGCTGTAATCGCCCCCAGAATGAGGTTCCCTCGTGTCTTCATGGCATGGTTGCATCCCTGCCCTGCACCGCTGCTGGAGGATTCCAGCCCATCTCCCTGTTCTCTCTCCTCTCCCAAGGCCACTCTGAGTGTCTCCTGCCAAAGTCGGTGCCACCGGCTGCTGTGTGCCTGGAGTCTGGAGGGCATCATTCCTGTCATGCCTTGTGTCTGTTCTCAGCCCCACTGGCCTCCCTGTCCCTGCTAGTGCTTCACAGCCAGACCCTGTCTGCACATCCAGGGGCTGAATGGCTTCACCCTGAGTTCCGTCTCCAGACCCCACTGCCTTTCCACAGGCCCCAATGCTCCCCAGATACCCCAAACCTGCGTCGCACTCTTCAGGGCCCTCTTTCCCCCATGCCCTGCCTGACCCATTGGCTGTGCATGGTGGGACGCCACCCTCACACAGCCTGACCCAGATCAGGGTCCTGCCAGGCTTAGGGGGACCCCTGGATGTGGGGAGTGGGGACCAGAGTCACCCTTGCCCCATAGCAGCCCACCTGCCAGGGCAGCCCTCGCATCCCCATGTGTCCCCGGGATGGATTTATGGGGCCCCCTGTGGTGCCCAGTGGTCAGGACCCAGTACCGCTGCCTGGCTCACCTTGGCCTGAGGTGCCAGCACCTTGGCCTTGCTGCCGGATGCCAACACAGGGGCTATTTTTAGGTGGCCCCCACAGAGGAGCTAAATCTGGGCACGGGCTGGAGCAGCCTGTAAATGCCCGGCTCTGCTGAGCCCTGCCAGCACTGGGAGCTTTTGCAGCAAGTGGTGGGCACCCTCCCACCCCCTTCCCTTGCCCCAAACCCCTGCACCCCTGCCTTGTTCCCTGGGCAGCAGCCATTCCCCATGCTCTTCTGCTGGGGAAATGCTCCTTGCTACTTCATCTCTACAGCAAAACGCTGAGGCAGAAAGCTCTTCACCTCCCTGCCACCCATGGATTAATCTTTCCACAGAGCTCACTGCATGGGGAAACTGAGGCACGGAGGCAAGGCTGGTGGAGTTGGAGTGGGGATCGGCTTGTCTTGCAGGGGAAATGGTGGCACTGGTGGGACGGAGCTGGTGGCCAGCGTAGAGGTACCCTGGGAGGAGGCAGCGGGGCAGAGCATCCTGATGCAGAGCTGCTGGTGCCTGCATGGCTCCACAATCTCCTCTCTCCCATGGAGAGGGGTTACAGGGCACCAGGTTTGGCGGTGAGGTTGGTGGTGGTGGGCGCGGGGTGGTGGGTGATTCGGGGGTGGGTGTATGGCAGCACGGCGGGGACGTTGTGGTGGCTGGGAGTGCAGGATGGATGCGGCGGGGAGCAGCGCGGGGTGGCTGTGTCATGGGGTGGATGTGTTAGGGGTGGATGTGTACGGGGAGGACATGTTTGGGGTGTTCGTGTCATGGGGTGGATGTGTTCGGGGTGGATATATTGTGGGTGGATGTGTTCGGGGTGGATATGTTGTGGGGTGGATGCGTTATGGGGTGGGTGCGCTACGGCACGGCTGGCGGCGCGGGTGTTACGGCCCAGAAGGAGGGTGTGCGGGCTGGGGGTGTCACAGGGGCCGAGGGCACAGCGTGGGTGGTGGTTTTGGATGCAGGGATGTTGGAGTGGGCGTGGGGTGGTGTCTGTGGTGGCTGGGGGTGCAGGATGGGTGTGTTTTCGGGGCCGTGGATGCAGGGCGGGCTGTTGCAGCACCCAGTGGCGCCATGGGGAGCTGAGGGTGAGGAGCCATAGGGCTGGCCATAGGCTTCCTGCCTGCCCCCTGCTCACCCATGCTCCTCTGCCACATGGTGCCTCCTCGGTGTAAAGCCCCACCAGCAAACCAAGGGCCAGCAGACGCTTGGGCTGGTGCACACCATGAGCAGGGTCCATGGCTGCATCCTTTGAGGGGATGCAGCTGGGGTGCACCAGGGGCAGGACCCCCTCCCAGGCTCCCCACTGGCAAGGAAGGATGCTGCTGGTCCCCGTGGGCTCCCCACAGGCCAGGCCTCCTCCCTGCCCTCACCAGGCTCCTGATGTTTTTAGCCCCCAGTGCTGTGCCTTCCTGGGAGCAACATTAGGGACCTGGGGGCGGAGGGATGGGGTATCGATGGGGAGGACATCCCGGGGACGCCAGGGCCCATGGCAGCCTGGTCCCAGGGCTTGGTCTGAAGGGCATCAAGCAGGGCTGGGAGGAGCTGCTGTGGCTCTGGCACAGCCCTGCACACCCTGCCTGCTGCTGCATGCCTGGGGCGAGGGGGGCCAGGCAGCGCAGGCAGCAGGTTTTGCCTGGGGGACTCCACATCCCACCTCCTTGAGCTCACTGGGGATGCTCAGAGGGGACCAGCAGCACCCCTTTGTCCCCCCTCCCTGGCAGAGGGCACGTGCTGGCACTGTGGCACTGCTGGGGCTGCTGCTGTGAGGTGACCCGGTTGCCACAGGGTGGGGGGTCTGTGGCTGATGGCATCCTCCCCACCCTCTGCAGGGCTGCAGGGGCTTGGTGGGGAGGTCTAGGGTGGTGGCCAGAGCTCCAGCTGTGCTGTGTCCCCCTCCTGGGGGCACTGAACCGGTGGCTGCTCTCCCTGCCGGATCAGGCTGCCTGTCCTGCCGCGCCATGGCAGATTTTATAGGTGTGTCGCACGTTTCCATCTCCCAGAGGGGGATGAAAATGCCATGACAGCAGAGTCCCTTTCCCTGCAGCAGACACGGCTCCCACCCAGCTCCCCACTTCTCCTTATCTCCCTCCCCAGCCCCTCTCCCTAGCACCCCCAATAGGACCCCGACGCCTGGGCATGACCCTCCCACCCCATCTGCATCCCTGCTCCCAGGCATCCCATCCCAGGAGCCCCCATCACCCCTCCCTGGCACCGGGACCCCGGGGGCAGTGGGGGAGACCCGGGGCGACCCACCCATGGGTGTCACGACGTGCAGCCAGCCCACGCTGTGCAGCGGACGAAGCGCCAACGGCGGCAAAAAAAGCCACTTACCAGGGTCAGGGTCCGTCTGGGGAGCGCGAGCCCTAGAGAGCAGTCCACACGATGGCCATCCCCGCTGCCTCTGGCCACGACCCCCTCTCCAGCGGCGGGTGCTCACCGCATCCCGCACCCCGCAGGCAGGTCCCTGCCGGGGGATGGAGCGGCGAGGCTGGTACCCGGGGAGCCAGAGCCCTGCGCTTGCTGCCGGAGGATGCAGGAGACAGCGAGATGCTGGGAGCGGATGCCTGTGTCTAGCGCACACACACACACACACGCACACACGCACACACTCGCACACACACGGAGGATGCAGGGAGCTTGTGACTGGGGCTGAGCAGATGCAGCCTGGTTTGCTGTCCCTGTACCAATTGCTGCCTGAGCTGTGTTAAACAGCTCTCTGAGACACCAAGCATCTTTTTTTTTTTTTTTTTTTTTTTTTTAAAGCGGGCTGACGTTGGCTGGGAGATACCAATAAAAGCTTTCCCTGCGTCTCCTCTGGCCCCGGGGGGCTGAACCGCCTTTCTTCAAGACAACCTCAAGGACTACAGGAGATGGGGCTGCATCTGCAGTGGAAGGGAGGTCTCCCCTGCCCACCTCGGCCGGGGTATTCCCCGGACCGGGTGCCCCAGCCACAGGCTACCTGCAACTGCTTTAACCCATTGCCTGCTGGTCAGCATTGCAGGCAGGGTGTCCTCCCCACCCTGTGATGCAGCAAGGGGGGGGCACGGTGACTCCTGGCTACGTGCAGCCCTGTGTGTCCCGGTGCAATGCAGCACCAGGGTTTTGGTTCTCCTGGTGCCCAGGACTGGATATCACCTGGGTGCGCACCACGGAGCTGCTGCAGAGGGGCTGGGGGCTCACAGAGGGTGCGAGGGAGGTGATGGGGCAGGATGGAGGATGCTGGGCTGGAGAGGAGGGCACAGCCCTAGAGCAGCGTTTCTGAAGGTGGGATACCTGCTCCACGTGCATCCTGAGCTGCCTCACGCCAGCCTGGCGGAGATGGTCACCACCCTCCTGGGATGGGGGACCACTGGCTGAGGGGGTTGTGCTTCCCCCTTCAAGATCTCTCAGCTGTATCCGGGGATGATTTAGGGCACAAAAGCCTCTGAGCCTTCCTAGGAGGAGCTTCCAGCCAGGCTTGGGATTAGTGCTGAAGGTTAGAGCAGGGGACCCTGGGCAGCGGGGATGGCTGCAGGGCTGTCCTGCCCCTTGGACAAGCGAGATACAGTGTGTCTTCTCCTGGCTAGGGGAGAGGGATGCTCTGCTCAGCTGCCTGTGCTGTTCCTGCCCCTGGGATGCTCCTGTGGGGGTACCTCGCATCCCAGCATGACATTCTGGCCACGCCAGCCCCCGTGCCCTCTGTGGGGCAGTGCTTGGCTGGCTCCATGCAAACCCACCACCCCACAGAGAAGAGGAGGTGTGTGCATGCATGCAGGGACGTGTGTGTCCTCAGAGGAGCTCAGGAGGTCTTGGTAGAGCAGCGAGTGGCAGGAGGGAAGGATGCCACCTTTCCCTTGCAGAGAGAACGGAGAGCATGGGGTGGGAGCCATGGGGGGAAGGGCCATTTGACAACTGAAACTTGCTGGCTCCCAGGAGAGGAGCAGCACCATCCCTGAGGTGCTGGATGCAGTCTCCAGTGCCCATGCAGTGCCCTGCTTCACCAGGAGCACGCAGCTGGGGCAGGGCAGCCTTGAGGATGCTCCCAACACCATACTCAGGGCAGATTTGCTCCAGCCTGTGCCAGACACTGGTGCCAGGCTGGTCCCTGACCCCTGCCTGCGGGTTCTCAACCCATGCCAGCCCTCCCTAGAGGGTGGGTGCTGACCTGTGGGTGCTGGCACTGGCTCCACAATACCAATACCTTCATTACAGACCCTTCCCACTCCTGCATGTCTCAACCAGGAGTGAGCTGAGACCGTCTGCAGCTCATGTCACCCGCAAGCAGAGCCAGAGGCTGGGAAAGGCAGCATCTGGGTGCTGCGTGGGAACCTGAGTTGGTCCACAGCTCCCTTCCCCACTGGCTGGAGATGTGCAAAGCCATGCTGCAGGCAGGATTTATCTGCTTTCTGCTGGTGGCTGTCACGTCCCGTCTTCCTTCACTCCATCGGCTGCAGGAGCCTTGCAGGGAGCCTCTGGTCACCCTGCCCTTGCCCAGGGTGCTTCTCTGTGCTTCATCCTTCCCCAGAGATGTTTCCCTTTAGGGTGAATCACATTTTGCATTATTTGGCCTGGGGAGCACGCTGGAAAGGTGCTGGGATGCATGTGAGGTGGAGAAAGTGTCAGCCAGCTGTAAATGAGGGCAGAGGAAAACATCTCCGCAGGTGAACCCTGGCCCCAGAGGGCTGGGGAAAGAGGGAAGGCGGTGGAGGAGGAGTGTGCCAGCAGGCTGTGAAAGCTCTAAGTGCCTGCCCCGGCGGGCCCATGGCTGAGTGTGGAGGTTCCTGGGAAAGCAAAGATGAGGAGGATCCCCAGTCTTGCTCCTACTCAAGCCGCCGAGGGGTCTGGGGGGTCCTGCTGCCGTCTGCCCTGGTGCTCTGCAGTCCCTTCTGAAGCATGGCCAGGTTGTGCCCCTACAGCAAGGCTCCGTGGATGGGGACGGCTGAGCCTGGGGAGATGGCAGCTCCTTGCCATCCCTGGGGTGGCCCAGCTGGTGGGTGCGATGTCCCTCCAAAGGAGAGCTGCAGCCCAGATCCACTCCTTCAAGGGGCATCCAGCAGCCCCCTACTCCGTCCAGGTGCAGGATGCTCTTGCACCCCCCGGGGGGAAGGAAGACGTGGTCCCCTGCCCTGACAC
>KZ506082.1:335826-358106 GCA_002844005.1 Limosa lapponica baueri | reverse complement strand
CCCCAGCCCCGAAGCCAACACCACCCTGGGCAGGGGTTGAGGGTGGGTGGGTGGGCGTTGGGGGTGGCTGCAGGGTGAAGGGTTTGGGGGGAGAGCCCGAACTTTTTGGCTCCTGGCAAGAAGCAGGAGCAGCAGCGGCCGGGCGCCTGCGCAAGCCGGCATCGCTGCCAGTCAGCGGGGGGTGATGGAGAAGAGAACTTGTCAAAATAGCAAGATATCTTTTTTCAGGAGATTACAAGTTTGGCTGATGGAGATAATAGTGTTGACGCGCCGCAGGGAAGGTTCGGAGAGGCATCGGCACACCTCGCGGCAGCTGGTTCAGGAGGGGAGGATGATGCCAAAATCAGCATGAAATGGGATGGAAACCGTCTGCCTGATGGGCTGCCGTGTAGGAGTGCAGGCAGGGAACAGCAGAGCATCACCCATCACTGGGAACAAGCCTGTGAGCGGGGGAGACTGTGCCCCTCCAGCTGTCCCAGCCCATGACCTCCACCTGTGTGGGCTCCACACAGGGGAAGGGTCTCAAGATCCCACCCATGGACCTGATACCAGCTGCAGACATGATCCAGTTTTCCATCAGCAACTAGGGTAGACATGTCCTGATGCTGGCTGCAGACAGCAGCTCCCAAGGTGACATGCTGATGGCTGTCCTTCATGTCCATGGATGGCTCTCCTTCATGTCCATGGGCAGCTGTCCATCATGCCCACCGATAGCTCTCCATCACTGACCCTGGACATTCACCTGGCTCATCGGTGGCTGTCCCTTGCACCCGTGGTCATCAACACAGGTGCTGTGCATGATGCTGGTGGCTGTCTGTAAGGGTCCCACCATCAAGGCCAGACCATTGACAACTCCTGTCACACCCCTGGCCATCGACGCAGCTGTCCTCTGGTGCTCCCACACCCCGAGAGCTCAGCCATCAGCCCCCAGATCCTCCATCTCCCTTCAGCCTGAGCTTGACAGTGGAGGGGGGCCTGCAGCCCTGTGCCCCTCACCCCAAAGGGTTCAATCTGCTTCCCCTGGGGGGCCAGTTCCCTGGAGCTGCCCCTCACCCTGGGCTGCTCTGACACCTTCCCTCTCCCACTTCTGTCCCCACCAGCAGTCCCCCCCCGGTGTGTGTGTGGGGCTGCGGTGCCGATGCCATCGCAAACTGCTGACGGGGTGGTGGCTGCTCTGTGGCTCCCACTCCCTGCGTTCACTCTGCCATGGTCTCGGGGACAAGGATGGGGTCAGGGATGGGGATGGCAGGTCCTGGCTTTCCCCCTGCCCTCAGTGGCCAGGAGCTGCCAGCTGGTGCCCAGCGTGGTCGCAGCCTCTCCTTTGCCCCCCATCAGCAGCCGAGCGGTAATGAACCCGAAGTAGGTTAAGACGCCGTGGATGCTGGCTGTCTGCCTCGCAGCCGTGGCGCCGCGTTTGTTTGCTCTGAGTTTTTCCCTCCCCACCCCGGAGCTGGAGCGCAGGGCTATGGCAGGGCATGATTGCTGAGCAGCCTTGGGTGCACTGTCAGGGTGTGAGGGCCGGCTTTGCCCCCCTCCCCAGCAGCTTTTTACAGCACCCAAAAATCCCCCGATACAAAAGCCTGGAGCAGAATCTGCCTGATGAATCTGTCTTCAGCCCCACAGCTCCTCAGTACCTGGGGTCTGTCTGGTTTCCCTGGGTAGGAGGCACCTCTGCTTTGCCCAGCTGAAAATTCGGGCTGAGTTTTCACTCCAGCCTGACCCAACCTCCCCTCCTGGGGAACTTTATGCTGTCCCAGGGTGGTTTTAGCTCCGTCCAGGGCCCTGGCCTGGTGCAGAGCTGAGCGCTGCTTCTTCCTCATCCTCGCCTGTGTCTGGCGCAGCCCTGGCTCACCGCCAGATCCCCACATCTGCTGGAATGAGCTGTGGCAGCCCCGGATCTGCAGGACGTGCTGCCCTGAGTGGACAATGCACCCCACCAGCTTCTGCAGCTGCTGGAAGGAGGAGATCCAGCCTGCATCCAGACCATCCGCCCTCTTGCTTGCCCACCTCCAGGTGAGCTCCTGTCTGCATGCTCCTGTCTGCTCTCTGCTACTGTCCTGCAGTCACAGCTTGGCTGTTCCCTTTTCCCTGTACAAGACTGGGCTCTAGGGAGCCTCAGGAAGAGTGTGAGGTGCTCAGCACCGTGCTGCCTCATGCAGCCGTTTACCCACATTGCTCCTCCATGAGCTGCCTTCATCCTTATGATAAGGGGAAAAAGCTGGTGGGAACCAGTGTTAGGACTTGGGGAGGTGGTACGGAGCAAGGATGTGGTCTGAGGGTGCAGACAGGTGCCAAAATGCCCCAAGGGGAGCTGGGGGGAAGGTGCAGGGGTGAGGGAAGCAGGGAGATGAAGCAGGTGGGAGGAAGCCAATGACCCTTCCTGCCCCATGAGGTATGCCCTGGGGTCTGGGGTCTGCAGGAAGGTGTTCCCCAAAGGCAGCTGCCCTGGGCTTGCCCTGGGCTGCCCTTCCTGGAGGTGGCACAT
Organism: Limosa lapponica baueri; assembly: GCA_002844005.1. Classification (NCBI taxonomy): domain Eukaryota; kingdom Metazoa; phylum Chordata; class Aves; order Charadriiformes; family Scolopacidae; genus Limosa; species Limosa lapponica. The sequence continues at coordinate 355,621 of KZ506082.1, read as the reverse complement.
CCCTGCAGAGCAACTGGGGCACAGAGCTGTGGGTCTTTTGACCTGCACCTGGCAGCTGGCCAAGCCTGGCCCTGATGAGAGGAGGATGCTCCCTCTGGACAGATAATAGCCGAGCACTTTATAGCTCTCTAATCTAGGAGCACTCTTGCGGGCATTAGCTAAATGACCCTCTTCACAGGGCCACTCCAGCCAGCTCCCGGCAAGCGGCTGTCCCCCCCAGCCTGTCTTCTCCCCGCCACCTGCAAGTCCCAAGAAATTGTTGAGGCCAGACCCTATGGCTCTCCAGGGACTGGTGCCCCCTTGCCCTAAGCAGGGACATGGGTGTACTCAAGTAGTGGAACCTGGTGCAGGGACTTGTCCCCCAGGACACTGTAGGGCTCTGGAGAGCAGGATGAGCCCTGGGGCTGGGCAGGAAGGTAGAGGCTGGGGTAAGAGGGGGAGTGCTGGGGCTGGACCATGGACTGGTGCAGGGTGTGGGTTTGCAACTGTAGTGTCCTATTGCCAGCCCCGCAGCGCTTTCAAGGGACGCACTCGTCGCCTGTAGGGAGGCACGGGCAGGGGTGCCAGTCCTCCCTTCTGCCCACCCTGTCAGCCTGGCTGCCCCCCTGCAGCATCACCCGTCCCTGTGTCCTCCCTTGGCGGGGACATCTCTGCCGCAGGCCGGTCGAGCATCCTCACAGAGGAGCTTTTCAAGTGGAACGGAAACGCCTAATGAAGGCCGACTTCATTAACCGGGGCTGTCATGGGGATGATTGCTGCCTTCCTGAGCTGCTTTATGAGCAATAAAGCTGTGTGAGAGGAGATGGAGGAGAGAGAGGGGATGGAGGAGGAGAGGAGAGGAGATGGGATAGAGGAGAGAGGAGAGGAGAGGAGAGGAGATGGCCGATTTGGAGACTGGGGGCAATCAGGTAGTCCCCGGGGCTGGAGGAAGACGCAGAGCCTCGTTGGCTTCAGGGGAGCATGTCCCAGTGGAGCTGAGAGCTGTGAGTGCTGGATCTGACCATTGTGTCCCTCTGGTGCACAGTGAGGTCCCGTCCTGCCATGGAGGTGCGACATGGTGTGACTCACACCCAAGCTGGGAGCTACACAAGGCTCATGGGTGCTGCTATTTGGAGAGGCATGTGGTGCTTGCAAGCAGGTCCAGCAGCCTCCACGTTGCTTTTGGTGTCTCCATCAGCCCCATTCCCATGCCACAGCATCCTTCAGGCAGGCTTCATGCAAAGGCTCATCCCCAGCCTCTCCAAACCTGGAAACCTGGTCCTTTACACCCACATCTGTGGAGTCTGTGCAGGCTCCCCAGGGTGCACCTCAGCCCCTTGTAGGACCTGATGCCTCTCACCCCTCCTGGGGACCCCCGAGCATCTCTGGTGGGGTGAACGGGGACAGCCCCATGGAGCGGCAGAGCCCCGGCACTCCACCGCCCTGCGCTTGCCTCTTAATCAGCTAATTGTGTGTTTGGGGTTTCAGGCGAGGGCCCCAGCCTGGCGTTGCCATACCAACCGCATCAGCATCACTTTCAAACATTTACCAAGCGGGCTTGAAATGCGGGGAGGGGGGGGAATTAAAAAAGGAGAGGAGGCCAAACAGAGGGTTGATGGGAGGGGAGAGTAAAAGGGCTGTCTGCGCCTCTTTCATTACACCGCATGGAGTCCCGCAGGGCAGAAAGCTCTGATTAAAACGGCTCTTGCTGGGATTCAGAGGCTTTTTGGGGAAAAAGAAAATGCCCCTGCCTGCTGGAGTCTGTCTGAGGCACTGCTGGTGGTAGGATCATCTTGGTTTCTTCAGCGGGGTGAGGGGAAGGCTGTGAGACAAGGGGTCCCAGGTTGTGTCCCCAGGCAGAGAGCCTGGGGACGGGTAATGGGCACTCACCCCAGGGATCTCCGGTCCCCAGAGCTGGCCAGGCTGGTGGTGGCAACGATCTGGAATGGTGTCTCTGTTGGAGGAGGGAGAAAAGGTGGCTGGGGGGTTGTGTGGGGCAGATCTTACAGCTGAGAGGGTCAGTCTCACGTTTGTCCCTGACCTGGTGTTGTCACGGATATGGGGCAGGACCTCTGTGCCCAGCAGAGCTGGCCCCCGCTGCCACGTGCCTGTCCTGCTTTCTGTAGCAGGGCTGCATGTCTCCCCTGCGGTCCCTCCTCTCTCCTCCTTTCAGATACACCTCTTTGCCACCCTCAGCCTTTCTGTGAGCTGGATCAGGCCTCTCCAGCACCTCCTGCCCAGCCAGATGGGCTCTGGACTGCTTTCCTTGCTTGCTTTTCATTTGCCCCTCCTCACCTCCCGGCCCCCTCCATCCTCTCCAGCAGGAGAGATAGCTGCCCCCGGCAGGGACATGGAGGCGGGTGTGTGTTCCCCCTCCTATTCACCCGGCTTCCCCTGAAAGCCCATTTAACAGATCAAAATTTTATATACTGAGCCATGCTGGAGCCCAGAGCACAGCATGTTTTTGCAGATTTTAGTCAAAGGAGGGCTACGTCATGGGGAGGAGGCATCGACTGCTGCAGAGACGTGGAGGAGACAGGGAGAGGGGAAGGCAGGTCGGAGGAAGGATGGCATACGAGGAAACCCAGTTTTTGAGGGAGACACTCAGCCTTTTTGGCATCCTGTCTCATGGGACGGCCCTTGCTGTGGCACCTGAGTGCCTTTGCCCAGCTCCTCTCCATCCCAGAATCTCCTGTCTGGGCTCTGACACCCACCCGAGCAGTGTGTGAGCCTGGTGGCACAGGGCCATCGTCCTGGCTTTGGAGGAGATGCAGCCAGTCACTTCTGCCTGCTCATCCCTGAGGCTTCAAGATGTAGGGCTGCTTCCCTTCTCCCCCCTCTCCTCCTCCTCTGCGCTGAGTGAACGGCTCCATCCCTTGCATGTTGGTGATGCGGCTCAGCCATGAATCACCGTAGGCAAGGCTGCTCCTCGGGTGGTTCTGCACATCCTGAGAAGAGCCTGTGCACCATGCTCCCTCCTGGCCACACTCCCTCCTGGCCACGCTCCCTCCTGGCCATGCTTTACTCCTCAGAGCCCCCAGCTCTCCGGAGACCAGCCCTTGCCGAGCAAAGGGGCTGGAGCGAGGCAGGGGGCTTTTTCTCTTGCATAAGCCTCTCCCCTTCCCCTCCTAGGTGCCTGAGGACATGCATGTCCTCATTCCCATTGTGGTCAACAAGCATCCACCAGCACCACCAGACAGGCTGCCTGCTCACCCTTGCCATGGAGGGTTGCAGGGACATGTGCCTGATATCGCAGGGGGAGCCCTGCCCAGCCCACACCTCCTTCCAGCGGCATGTGGGCTCCCGGGAGCCCCCTGTCCCACCCCTTATTTCTACGGTGCTCTGAGCTGCTGGAAGTGGCCTCAGGCTGGGAGCAGATGCAGAGGTGGCTCAGGCTTTGCTGGGGAAGCGCTGGGATCGCCTGTTCCGCCTGGGGCTTTGTGAGCAGCCATGAGACGGCTCGGCGGGCGCAGTTAGCCTGGTGCCAGGCCTCGGCTTATCAGCCTTGCTGAGCATCTCTGAGTGGTCCAGATGGCTTTCTGCTGGCAGAGTGTGGCCCTGGCAGCTCGCGTCTGCTGCAGATGGTGTGCAGGCAGACCCCCTGCCTCTTCCCGTGCACCCCCGGGGGCTGGTGTGCTCGGTCTCTGGTACTGGGGCTCACCCAGACCTTGCCACAGAGCAAATCAGGGCATCAACAGGGCAGGAAGGTAAATCCACCTCCCTCCAGGCTGTGTGCATGCTCCTAGCTGCAGCCAACCCTGGAGCAATTTGGCAGGTCTCAGTGGGATAACCTGTGGCAAGGGGTGGGAGAACCCTGGAGTGTCCCTCCTGGATCCCTGGAGTGTCCCTCCTGCATCCTGCACCCTCCCTGTGGCTTCCCAGCTATGGACCAAGCACCAGCCAGGAGCTGGGCAAGAAGTGCTGTCCCCTCTCGCAGCCAGCAGGACAGGCTGTGTCCCCCTGTCTGCTGCCCACTTTGCCTTCCTCTGCCATGAACATCACGGTTTGGTCTCCATCCTCACCAGGTGTCCTTTTGACAGGGAGAAACCTCCAAGCCATTGTCCCTGGGCTGTTTCTCCCTTGCAGCTTCAGAAGGAGATGGACAGCGTGACCTCCACGCAGGTGGTGGCAAGAGGGTATGTGGTGTCCCAGGACTCTGCACTCCAGCCCAGGAGCGCTTGAGCTCCTGTGCAGCATTTCTGGACCTCCAAGGGCTGGGCATGAGCCTCCTTTCCAGGCAGCTCCGTCTGTGAGTTTTACAGCTGTCTGGAACGTCTCCAAAGGATTGATTTACTGTAATTCCTCTGGAAAGCAACTTCTGTGATTGCTAGCCTGGAGATCTCAAGCTGGACTTAAACAACAGGATCCTAAAGAGGCCATGAATAATTGAGCCTAATAAATATTAATAACTCACCTGCATGGTGGCAGAGCATGTAATTGCAAGGAGTGTTCTGGAAGCACAGCTCTGCAGGCAAGTGTTTGCTCCCAGCAGGGCTGGGGCAGAGCCCAGTTAACACTGACGCTGCCGGCCATACAGAGCTGTTTGAGGCCACCAGCCCTGCCACCCTCCCCCAAGGTTAGTGGTGGCCAAGGGCAGGGGGTGCTAGCCACCATACAAATATTTAGCTGTCCTCAGTGCACCTCTCTCCCATGAGATGGTCTCCTGTTGAACCTGAGCAGACTTGCAGCATCTGCTACATCGTTTGGCAGGGATGTTTTCTGTGTCTGAGCCATCCTCATCCATCAGACGCCCTGGAAGACCTGGGATACCCACCTCAGAAAGTCCTACCTGCCCTCATGTACAAGCCAGATGAAGGTATGTCCTAAATTGCAGTCAGTCTGTGGATGCTCCCTGCTTTTTGTCCTCACGGACTTGGTGGCCCATCTGTGGTCAAATTTTATACAGGGCTGTCCCATGCATCACAAAAACCAATGCACTGCAAAATCCAGCTCCCAGGGCCAAGTTTGGATGAGAGAGGACATGAATCAGGGATGTGATATGTGTGGTTTTTCTATTTGTGGCAAGACAGTGATGGGAAGTGCACGTGGCCACCTCTCTCGGCTGAGGGGTCTCCTGCAGGGAAAGGCTGAACTTGTCACTCAGACCCTTGCTGAGCAGCACTGATCCATTGATCAGACCTGTGGGATCCTGCCCAAAGTCACTGAGGTTTCTTGGATGAAATATAACCACAAAGCTCAAGGCAAAATGCAGCCTTTCTCCTCCTGGGGTGCTCTAGTCCCTCAATCACACGCCTGAAATATCACTCGTACCTGTGGCTGTGCCAACACTCGATCAAACCCAACATTTCCTAGGCTTCTGCTTTTCAAGGCAGATGAAGAAGAGGAGTCTAGAAGGGATCATAAGTGCTCGCATGGGCACAGTCTTCTCGGCTGCAGCCTCAGTAGTGCTGTGAACAGGGTAGAAAAGTGTACGTGGAGGCTTCACCAGAGCTCTCTGGATGTTGCAGTTCAGGGTGGGGAGCTTGTAGACCTGCCCTTTGGAAGCCACTGTTGGCTTTGCTACCTGATGCTGATGATGTGACGAAGGATCCTAGATGGCATACAGAGGAAGGGGACAGAAAAACCCTGAGTTTACAGCAAGGGCAGAGGGGAGTTCAGGTAGGGTGTTGCCCTCAGGTTTCTGTTTGAAAACTGTGGTGCTTGGGCAGCTGAGAAGAAGACCTATGAATGCCTGGCAAGGGTATGGCGAGGCTGTATCCTCTGCAGGAGCTTCTCCCACACTGAGCAAGTGTTTCTTTTCTCCAAACTGCCTGGCTGTTGAGACTGCATCTTGCAAATGTGGTTTCAGACAATAACAGCTTGCAATTATGCAGCGCTTTCAAAACCAAGATATCCTGAATTTCGTTAACGTCTTTGTATAAAACTAGCTGAGGCTGCTGCTGGGATGCAAAGCTCCAGCCTGCACGGAAATGTCGCAGCTGGGATCACCCAAAGCTTTCCATTGTGCTGGAGATGGTTCATCCTGCAGGAGAATTTTGGGTTTGCTGGCTGGCTGGGACCCGGTGCCTGGGCTGGAGAGCCAGAGCAAAGGGGGCATGGAGACATCTTGTGGTCTCTGACCCCTGCTTTCTCTGTTCCTGGTCGCAGGAGGAGGACTGACTGCTGGTGGGCATTATCCATCCAGGAGTCAGAGTTCTGCGCTCTCTGGGGGAAGGGGAGACGTGACTTGGCGAGGACGAGCGAAGGGAGCGGTAATTGCTGTAAGACCCATTATGGAGCACAGCGTCTCGGAAGCCACTTCTGAGCACGTAAAGGGCAAGCAGAGATTTCCCAAGGGAAAACTGCTGGACTCCGAGGGTGGCTACCAACAGCTCGAAGGCTGGAGGGTTGGCTACTAATGATTGGAGCACCCAGGGGGGCTGACACAGGGCTTGCCATCAGCAACAGGGACACTGACGCAGGATGAACCTTCGGAAAAGCCTCAGGTGGCACTGAGACGAGGGCGGCTGACACCTGACACAGCCTCAGCCTGGGAGTGATTAATTAAACGTGAGAACTGAACCTCTGAAATTCAGCCCGGGGGATGCAAAGTGCAGGAAGCCCAGGCTGGGAGGCGAGCACCGAGCGGCAGCGCTGATGGGAAGGACCAGGGGGTTATCGTGGGCACCGGCCTGAATATGAGCCAACAGAGCACTCTCGTCGCGAAAAAGGCAAACCACATCCTGGGCTACATTAGGAGGAGCGTGGCCAGCAGATTGAGAGAAGTTATTATCCCCTCTCCTTGGCGCTGGTGAGGATGCACAGATCGCGGAAGCGATTCTCGAATAGCTCCTAACAGCAGCTCTCCCCCAGCTTCCTCTGTTGATGACGAGACGTGAAAATACAGACGATGATACAGGGGTTGCTGCAGGAGTAATAAAAGGCAACGGTAGTGTTATCCCAAGGCTCTCGGAGCACTTGCTTGGGAAATAGATGAGTCCCGTATAGTAGAAATGAGACATTTGGGGAAGAAAGGAGCTTTACACTTAGATATTAGCTTCTCTTCCAGATGAAAAATTAATGAAAGGCTTGGCTGAAAAGATCCTATTTTTCTCTGTGGTCACAGATACCCCAAAATATGAGACTATCGAAATGCTTCCCGTTGCTCTGTGCCGCTGCGCAGCCGCTCCCCGGCTGAAAGGCGATAATCCTTGTTCTGCTGGACTGTTTGCAGGCTGGCGAACCCCCTCAGCAGTAGTTGGAAGTGCGAAAAAGCAAACGGCCAGTAGCTTGGCTGATCATTGCTAGCTGCAGGTGACAGCGCGGGGGGTAACTCTGCGAGGTCTCATAGTGTCTGCAAGGGAGTGGGCAGCAGAAAGAAGTATTTGCCCGGAGCTGACTGCCCAGCCCCTGTGTTGCACAGAACCTGCTCACAGCAGTGTGTTTTCAGTCCTTTTTTCCTTCTGATTAGGGCCAATTCAGAGTTTCAGATGAGATCCATCTGCCATGGATGGATAGAAGCACTGTAGCATGTTTTCCCCCGTGGGTTAATGTCATACCCTGTGGCTGAGAGGAACCCAGACCATTCTGGGGGCTCTCACAGCTATCTACACATGGGGTGAAAACCACAGAGCTGCAGTTTGAGAGGTCTCCAAGCCTGGTGACACCTAGGAGTGATCTCACCACTGGGTGAAGGGACTATCATACCATTGTTGCTTCAGAGGGACCTGGCATCGCATGCTGGCGAGGCTGGCAAGGAGGCACACATCAGAGACCTGGTGGCACAGCCAGGCTGGTGACCAGTGTCTGGGGCAAGACTTTCAAGCCAGTGGCATGGCCAGGCTGGTGGCAAGTGGCTGGGGAGAACTGGGGCAGGGCTGCATGCCCTGGGGCACCTTCGCCCCCCAGCTCCTGCCTTCACGGGTGCTTGCTGGGCATCAGTCCCCAGACCCGCTCCACTGCTCAAAGCTTTTAGGCTCCCTGGGCTCTACTACGCTCAAAGGCACCTGCATGAAAAAGTATTGTCCCTTTGTAAACGGACACAGCGACCTGCTTAGCATTGATTCTGTGAGGCTGGGCTTCAAATTCAATTTGTTTCCATCTAACCCGTGAACAGTTTGGTAGATTGATTTTCAAGAACAAAAATGTATTGAGAGTGATTACGTTTGATAAATATCATTTTAAATAATAAGATGAGGCTTATGATCACTGAATTGTTCACCTGAGGGTGCAAAAATGTACAGTGAAGAAAACAGTATTTTTCTAAGACATCACTTAGAGCGCTGACCTTTATTTTTCATGATGTGACTCCAATTTCCATCTCTTTTTCAGAGGAGGAAGCCATGGGAAAGTCATGGAGTGCAGCTGACGATCCCTAAACCTGCAATTTATGCGACTGTTGTAATCTCCGCACAACCGTAACTGATGAATATGCATCATATCATTTCTATGCACAGCAGAAAGTAACCTACTTCTGGCCCCCAGCAAACTGCGGTAGGTCTGGCTGCACCTTCCTGCAGTGCCTGCAGTGGGGATGTGGGATTTTGGGCAAGGTGGGGATGACATGCGAAAACCCTGAGTCCAAACCCAATCTGTGGCTTCAGACCACTTCCATCCATCCATCCATCCATCCATCCATCCATCCATCCATCCATCCACCCCATGGATGCCGGTCACACTGCCCTGTGCCTGCCTCCTTTTAAAACCTATTTAAGGTTGGGTTTGGGGGACAAGTGAGGTGGCAGCCTGCTGTGGGAGGGGGGATGTCGGCCACCCCAGAGGCAGCCCTTGAATTAACATCTTGAAGCAGTAGCGGCAGAGATTTGATAGACACAGAAGAATGGCCAAGTGACACTCTAATGAGTGTTAATGGGAGGCAGGAATTAAATCCTGCCGGCTCATTAGCATGGGAAGAGGTGCCATCTGCCATGGCTGGCAGGTTCTCTGCCGCCGTTTTGAGGGGGAGGGCTGCTTCTGTGGGGATGTGGGGAGACAAGACTACTGCCCAGGAGAGTGGCCTGTGCTGCTTTGCCTGTGACAGCCAGGACCCAGTGCTGGGGAGCATCCTGCACGAGACCCTCCTTTGCCCGGATGGGGGGCTGCCTCAGAGGGAGGAGGAGTCTCTTATTTTGTCCATGGACTCCCCCCAGCCCTCTCCAGCTTGGCCAAAAAGGCAGCAGGACTGGTAATGGAACTGGCAGGAGGACGAGCTTTGATCCTGCCAAAGGAAGGTGATAGCCACTACCCTTCCAACCTTCTGACAGCGGCACAGGGACACTGGTTGGGCTCCCCTGGCACAGCCAGCGCCGGGAGGTCCTGATTGCCCCCAAATTCTGCGGGGCTGAGAGATTTGGGGCTGCAAGCCAGACAGCGGAGCTGAAGAGCTGCCCACTGGGGTCTGCTCCTCCATCCAGCCACCAGCACTGGGGAACATTGTGTGCGAGATACTCCTTCTCCTGTACTGAGGAGGAGTTGCTATGGTCTCCTTGTTTGTCCATGGTCCCCCTAGCCCTTCCCAACGCAGCCTGCAAGGCCACAGGATGTGCAGCAGGACCAGCTTTGATCCTGCCAAAGGAAGATGATGGCTGTCAGACCAGCTTTGCCACCCCATGCTCATCCATGGTTGAGGACGGGAGCCAGTCTTGTGCGGCAGTGCTGCTTGTCATCTCAAATCTGGGGTTAAGGCAGGAGGTGCACAGCAAGCTCTGCTTGCACACAGCAAGAAAACGACTGGAGATAAACCTGTGAAGCTTCCCGAGGCAGTGCAGTGGTCCATGGAAAGGCTGCATCAGCTGCTGCCAGGATTCCTGCAGGTGGTGGCTGGCCTCCTGTGGCCATGCTGCCTGTGTCCCCTTGCTGAAGCCAAAGTGCCTCGTTAAGCCAGAGCAGGTCACACGTCAGCAGCTCAATGCATCCCTGCGGGGCCGACACATGCCCTGCCCTGTGCTGCATCCCTTGCCTAGCCAGTGCCTGTCCACTGTCACAGCAACGGTTCCTCCAGCTCCAGCCTCAGCCCAGGGGACGGGGCACTTCTGCCCCTACTGCTCCACACTTTGTCCCTCTCCTCCCCCCAAACCTGGCCACCCCTTTGGGGCAGAACTGAACCTCAGTCCCTCTGAGAACCTGAGAAACATGGACCTGACTCAGAGAGAGAAGCACCTGCAGAACTGGGGGTCTGCCTGCTCCCTTAGACCTCTGCATGGCTGTGAAGCCCCATGAGGCCTGATGATGTACATGGCACAGAGGGGCTGGAACTGTGGTTGGGAACCATTCCTGTGCTGCTGCAGTGTCCAAGTGGTGACTAGTGCTGTGTCAAGGCTGCTCCATGCTGCCAAAGCTCATCCAGCCAGGGAACACCCAGCCCTAGGCATGGATGCTTTGGAGAACCAACCCCAGGAGCACCCCCAGGAACAGAGACTTGCAAGGGAGACGGGCATGTGGTGGCCTCCCACAGGGAATGCCACGCCAGACAGCTGTGCCACCTCCCAGATTAACATCGGCTGGCCCAGAAGAGACCCCCAGCCAGTACGGCTCACCTTGGCTGGAGCAATGCAAGCAAACTGGAGGAGCAAACTGCAGTGCTCCTGCTACCAAGCAGATGTGCTCCTGCTACCTGTGCTGAGCTAACAGTGCCCAGGGCACTGCCCAGAGTGGTGCTGAGCAGCCATAATCTCTGCTTGTTCTGGGAAAAGCGATGGATAAGGAATTGGCTGAATGGCTGCATCCAAAGAGTCTCAACGTCCAAGTGGAAACCAGTAATGAGTGGTGTCCCTCGAGGGTGCGTACTGGGACCGGTACTATTCAATATCTTCATCAATGACATGGTCAGTGGGATTGCGTGTACCCTGAGCAAGTTTTGCAGCAAGCAAAGCAGTGGGAGCTGGAAAAAAAAAAAAAAAAAAAAGTGAAAATGGATGTGCTTTGGAAAGTCATTATTAGAGGCTGAGGCCTGAAATGTGCAGTGAGGAAGGGGATTTCAGTGGTGAGCTCAGCAGAGAAGGGAGATTAGCTGTCTGAAATGAGCTGGGTCGGCATGAGCAGAGGCAAACGGGAAGTTAGGAAGGGAATAAAGCTGTGAACACTCCTGGGAAATATGCATGGCTGACCAAAGCGATGAGGAGGAGGTGGACAGCTTTTACTACCAAAACACATCCTCAACTTTTAAATCTGTTTCCAAAAATAATGAAAATGCTGTTACACAAGATGCAGAAAGGACAGCAATGTGTATTCAGTGTTCGGGAACGAAGCAAGGAAGGCTGTGAAACACTTTCCAGTTTACCGGGCACTAGAGGGGATGTTAGAAGAGGGCAAATATTTCAAGTAGCTGCCCAGATAAATTGTACCCAAGAGCCCTTAAAGAATTGGCTGAGGAATCTTAGCTGCAATGATATTTATTTCTTATGGAATTTCCCTGGTGTTCCCAGAAGATGCTGGGCCAGGCAGGCATCATCTGCTGTGTGTCTCCCTGCTCAGGCATCCATGCTCCCTGGAGCACGGAGCATCTTTCCTGTGAGTCAGGTGCAGAGGGACAGCACGGCTGCCACTGCAAGTATCTTGGAAGAGGAATGACTGCTTGCTTTTCCTGGGAAAAGCCAGAGCAGAGTAAAGCAAAGCCGATGTAACTCCCACGTGAGGTTTAAAAGGGGAATGGGAGCACACCCGTGGGAAGGCACCCCCATCTCTCCGCCTCTGTCTCCTCCTCCATCCCCGGGACGGTGAAGAAATGTGGGCAGCTTGTGGAGAGATGTCACTTCTTCCCGGACACGGGGGCAGCCTGCGAGTTTGCTGCTGGAAGTGAGCTTTTCTTTGTGGGGTGCATGTGGACTCGATGTTAAGGGTCCTCCTCTTCTCTGCGGCCCTTTGGAGGTAGGACCACCAGTCTGCCGAATTGCCCTCCACAAAGAAAACATCCTAACATTGCTTAGTCGCTGCTCCTTGCCTACCTGTCTCCCAAAACAAAGTCTCCAGAATAGCTCCCAGTTTACTTTGTCCATTCCACAGCTTTTCGCAGATGCTGTGACATTTGCACAATTTAAATGTGGAGATCTCTCATAAACCCTGTTTGCCGGCTGCGCTGCCATTTCTTGTCCTTCCCTGTCCTGTGAAGGATACTACGGGTACCCAGGAAGTCCAGCAGGGGTGGGACTCCCTGAGGCAGTTTGAGGACTCCAGGTTGCCCTGAGCTGAGGAGGGTCAGGAGGTGATTCGGGACAGCACAGTAGCCATCTGCAGGGAAATGGCATCTGCCAGCCTATTCCTTTGGGACCAGTTCTGGACTTGATAACATTCAGCATGATGGGAAATGAATATTAAATGGGTGTAGTTGGAATCTGCAGGCACGAGGAGAGAAGCAAGGACGCAAAACATTGCAAGGACTGAGCAGCCCCGCAGCCACTAGTGAGGCTGAGGGTTGTGAGAAGCTGATCTGATGGCTCCCTCTGGCCGTAGGCTTTGTGAGTCTGTGGAAAATGCATCCTGCAGCTGCTCCATTCCCATAGACATCCAAAGAGCTAGGGAAACTTTTTCTTTTCCTGTCCTGTGAGGTTTTGGACAATGCAAGACCACGGGGCTGCTGCTGGACTGGGCATCACCCACAGTTTCTTAGTGCACACAGGAGCGGATCATCATTTCAAGGCAGACAGAGCAACAGTTTTGATAATGCCCTTGGGTTGCTGAAAGGCAGGAGGGCTCAGCTCTTTCCTTCTAACCTCGGGAAACTGTTATCCTCCTCTCATCACTCATTACACCACATCTGGGTGCTGCGTCCAGGTTTGGGCTCCCCAGTACGAGAGAGATATTGACAAACAGAGTGCAGCCAGAGCCACTGAAATGGCAGGGACTGAAAGTTCCTGCCCGGTGACGAGAGGCTGAAGGAACTGGACTTGCCCAGCCTTGAGAAGAGATGGCTTTGGAGAGACATCCCCCAAGACCTTTGGGGAGATTATTGACAAGACAGAGCCAGGTTGTTAATGGATGTGCGTGGGAGGATGAGAGAGAGTGATCTAGCTTTTCACATGGGGAAGTTTTTGCCTGTGGGGACAGCCTGGAGTGGTGGTAGGATCTCCAGCCTTGGAGGTTGTCAAGATGCAGTTGGGCAAAGTCCTGTGTGACCTGCTCTGATCCCACCGCTGCCTCCACCTCCCTTTGGATGGGAGGTTGGACTTGAAACATAGTCTGGCTTGTGAGTCCATGAGATGGATTTATGAGCTCAAGAAGGCAGTGGGAGGAGACTGGGGAGATCAGGAACTGAAGATGGTCTTGGCCAGAGGGAGCCTGAAGGATGGATGGGAGAAGGCCGGAGGAAGTGACTGCCTGATGCTTAGTGGGAGGAAAGCCTGCTCTGCCCCAGGCAATCTCTCATGGCCGGTCTGAGCCTGAAGATGGCAAGGACCTGCTTGGGCCACAGGGCTCCTTGGAGCTGGTGGAGAAGAATGGGACCAAACAGCCTGAGGAGTGGGACAAACTCAGATAAGAAATGAAGCCAATTTCTAGCACTTGCTTCTGGATTCAGACTTATCCAAACGTGCTCTTCTGCCAGCTCTGAAGGAGATGGGAAAGGGGAAATTAATGGAGTTTCTTGGAAAGCGTTTGTAAACGCTTTGGCCTCACACCAAGGGCTGCAGGACAAGGGGCCCAGAGCAGTGTGGGGCAGGAGGTTCCCAGGCAGGGCATGCCCTGGGGCTGGGGGCAGACGTCCTTGGGTGACGGGGGGCCAGAGCTGCCTTCCAGGGGGAAAAGCAATGGGATGTTGATGCCTGTGTTGGGAATGGAGCAGGGCACGTTTCAGAGGCGGTTTCAGGGTGTAAGTCAGGGAATGCGCAGGGGGGAAGAAAGATGGCCAGGCTGTCTCAGCTCCTGGTGGGACCCACGTCTGTTGGTAATTAATGAGGGAAACTGCTGGGTCTGGATGAGCTGATTAAGTTTGAGTGGGAAGGCCACCAGGCACCTCAGCCAGCTGGCAGGGAGCAGCCCAGGGGCCAAGCTCCCTTGTCCCCAGATGGAGCGGCCGCATCCCCCGTCCCTCGAGGACGGTCCCTGACCCTGCTCACCCCCATATGCTCAGCTCAGCGCTGGCTGGCCTGGCTCGAAAGCATGCGAGGGAGCGTCAACACAGTTTATCAGCACACACAGTGATGTCCCAGCAGTGCCACTGCAGCCCGAGCATCGCTTCAGGAAGACACTATCGCTCCGGGGCAGCTGCGGTAATAAATCAGGAGATATTGATGCAAGGGACTTTTCTGAAACTGTAGGCGACCCCTGGTTTCGTGGTTGAGGTGCTGAGAGTCCGGGGGCTGCAGCTATGGCGAAACCAGCAGGAAAAGGGACAAACTGTACGACCACTGCAGCTTCTCTCTGCCCAAGAGCCACTGCCACTACGTCACGAAGTTGAGAAATCAGGTCTATGTGCTCTCCTTTTCGTTCTTTTGTCCTCCCTTGCCCCTTATCCATGGACAGTTAGTCACCCAAAAAGCTTCTCTATCTGGTTGTGTCCCTGTGATTTTCTGGGACACTTTTGTCCTCCTGACTAACGAGAAACAGTTGCCTCTCCCACCATGGTTCACAGTGAGGGCATTCATCAGTGCTGAGGGTTCCCAGGGTCCCCTGGCCAGCCCAGAGTCGCCAGTGCTCCTCTGGCAGCTCCTCTGGCTGGAAAACCCATGCCTTTCAACCACGTGCCTTTCAGGAACATGCCTTTTTTTAAAAAAAACAAAAACAAAAAACAGAGGAAAATCGAAAGTACTTTTCCTGTTTCTTCCTCCAATTGTGCTCGTCAGTTAAATTAATTAAACTGTTTGTCTCAAAATCTCCCCTCTGTAAATCTGAGCAATGTTTCTGGTTTAACTGACCATGTTTGGGGTCCAAGTTGTCCTGTTTGAATTATCGGCAAGAGCTTTGGGCTGTCATGCCTGGAAGATATCACCCTGGGAAGGGCCGGCTGTGCTGAGAAAGGGCCGGGATCTTCTCTATCTGAGATACTGCAGATGGGACACACGGTAGGCTCCCTGCACCCGGGGCATCCAGATCCCTGCTCGCCTTCTGTCCTGCCAACATCCAGCCGGGATTAGCCCAAGCTTTGCGCTTTGCAGCATTGCAAGCACTACCTGTTGCCTGCCTTCAGAGCTGCTCACCAGCAGGCAGAGGAGGTCCAGACGTAGTTGCAAAGGAGGTATGTCTGCAGCCATTTGAGGCTGCTGAAAATCCCTCCAGCCTTGTGCTATAGAATCACAGAATCATAGAATTGTCTTGGTTGGAAAGGGACCTTTCAGTTCATCCAGTCCCACCATCAGCCTAACACTGACAAAAACTGTCACTAAAACGTGTATCTAAGCACTGTGTCTACCCGTCTTGTGCTGGTCCTGAGGAGGATGAGGGGGCTGGGGGCAGGGAGGGGAAGGAGAGGAGGACAGACCTCCCTGCCTTACATGCCTAGAGCTGGACAGGCTTGCTTGGGTCCCTGCATCGTCAGGGAAATGAGCTGTGTGCTTTTGCCCCCTGCCCTGGTGTTGGCACATCAGCCACCTTGTGTCCCCAAAGCACATGGACATCCCAGCAGTGCATTTCAGCCCACTGTCATACTCTTGTAGGCAAACTGCTGAAGGAAATATCTTCCTTACCTCAAAAGTAATGATACTTTTGAGTATCATTACTCAATGATACTCCATCATGCTGGGGGAAAACAGCACGTTTCAATCACAAGCCCCTCTTATGGGACCATCTGGCTTTTCTCTCCTCCCCAGCTCATCCTCAAGTCCATCCCTTAGGACTCAGTGATGAACGGCTGGGAAGGCTCATGTTTGTCAACTGTCCATCATATACTGCAGTCCACCAGGATCTCCAGGTGGCTGCACCCCCTTCTTTCCCTGTGCAGTCACAGCGAGGCCAGCTGCAAGCTGCTTGCTTCATACGATGGCAAACATGGGGCTACAGATGGGCTGAGGGTTCAAAGTGATCCCTCCAGCTTGTTAGTAGAGGGAGGACAACCTGTTTACTTTGACAGGGACAGCGGCTTGCTCAGTGGGTGGCTGCAGAAACCTCGGCACACAGCTGGACATATGCAGGATGGATTCTCTGTCACGTTGGCTTGGAGTCTCCTGGACACAAGAGTTCAAAGTCTGCAAAATCTGGAGTCAATCTAGTAATGAATGGCTCCAGCCAGCAGCTACTGCCTGCAGCCATGGGGCAGTATGACAATGGAGGACTCTGGCTGGGAGGTCTGGGATGGAGGGTCCCCTCTGCCTCGGGCTTGCTGCTCAGCTCCACCATGCCTTGACGGGATGGTGGGCTCCCCCATGCCCTGACATTATGGTGGGCTCCCACCTCCCTTGAGGGTTTAAGTGTGTTAGTGTGCTTGGGATGATGGAGGTGACACCTGGGCAGACTTCTTGGGGAGAAAAGGGACACTAGGATTCAAGCTCTGTTGTGAGATGTGTTATGGACTTGAGTCTTCTCTCTGACAGCTCTGGGCACCTTTTCTCCAGCCTTGTTGCCTCCCTTAGCTTCACCTTTGAAGGATCTGGAGCCGGTCCTTCAAACTGTGGTTTGCAGTGTCCCTAAGCTGGTGGCTGGAAGTGGCATTGGCTGTCTGCTGGCTGGTCTGGCTTAGCACTGAGCTCTTCTTGGGGACTCCCTGCACAGATGCCATGGGTTTTATTAGCCCGTCTGCTTTTGTGCAAGAGCGCGACTGCAAAAGCTGTTTGCAGAAACAGGCTGGAGCTGTTTGCAAACCTTCCAGGCTGGGTCTTTGCCCTAATCTTTGTGATTAGCTCTAATGGAAAGGAACAGCTGGGCAGCTGAGGAGCTTGGGAAGTAGGACAAACATGTGTGAGATCCAAAGCTTCCCAGAAATTGCACCATGTTGACTTTAGTGATGAGGGACTGGAAGGACAGCTTTCTATGGGGGCATCCTTAGAGTGGGAGAAGGGAGTGGGCAGTGTGGGGTGCTTTGGTGGCTTTGGCCAGCAGATGGTGAGGCAGCAGGAGAGCCCTGGTTGGGCTGAGGACAGAGGAAGGTGCGGGTGCCACATCTCCCTTTTTTCTTGTTCCTCTGGGCTTGTGCTTACATGGTTTGGTGGAGAGCCTTCTGGAGGAGACCATGAGATTGCCCAGTCTTAGCCCTGTATAGTGCAGACCACAGATGACCATGAGATCGCTGCCTGCATGGAAACCTTCAAAGGATGCTGCCAATCCCCTGATGGGTTGGGTGGGGGGCTGGGGCTGCAGTTCCACCAGCTGTAGCTTTCTGCTCTCAGCTTTTCTCAGGCAGCTTGGGGCCAGCACGTTGAGGTCTTTCACGGTCAAGGGACTGTGGCGGAGGTGGATGGACCCAGCACGTTGTTTCAGGGAGGTCCTCAAAGGGATATTTGGGAGTACAATGCCAGATGGGCTGCGCCCGCCCCAGAAGAGCTCTTCTAACATCCTGCGTCACTGGCTTTAGCATATATAAAATGCCTATTCCAGCAAAGCGTGCCGAGCACAGGCACCGGCCAAGTCTCAGCACAGCGGGGATTTCCAGAAGATTTAGGAGAAAATGTTATGCCAATATTTGACAGGGGTACGAGGGTGACCAGAAAGATGGTGCATGTGTCTGGGGAGACACTTAGGTCCTAGCACAGGCCCAAGCTGGAGGATGTCTCTGGCAATCGAAAGTTTTTAAATAAGATGGGATTGTTTTCTTGAAATCCATGTGTGACCCAGGAGATCCTAAGGCAGATAATTTCAAGTGGAATGGGAGAGTGACTTGACCTCCAAGAGCTGCTTGGATGTTTGGAGAGTTGTCCTTATCTTTGCAGCGCTCTAAGCCAAAGCGGCTGTGTGCGATCTCGGCTGCGTGCTCAGCTTGGGCTTGGCAGCCTGGAGAGACGCTTAATCCTTTAATTCCCTGTGATACATGAGCAACTGCAAATTTCAACAGGTTCCAGGAAGACCTATTATCCCGGGCAAAGAAGCCAGTATCACAAAAACGGGAGATGAAAAGTCACTTAACGAGAGGCAGGGAGGAGATAGGGTTAGTGTGATGGGCCTGCTGGTGGGAAGTGGGGGGTCCCCGAGCTGAGGTTACTTGCATGAGTAGCTGGAGCCATGCAGAGGTGCAAGGTCGGCTGTCCACCCTGGCTGTTCCAGCCTCCCCTTTTGGAGAGCAGAGTGTTTTGTGTGTTTTACGTTGTAAACTTGCTACCCAGCTTACGCATTTATGTTCCAAACCTTCTCCCCAGACCTGCTTAGAGCAATCTTCACGTGTGCTAGTGCTGCCCTGGCACAGGGGGAGACAGCGGGATGGGGACACACAACCTCCCTGGGAGCACCAGGACCACTGCAGATGGGAGCAGAGGAAGATGGGGAGTCCTGCACCCCAAGGGGGTTCAGGGCATCCTGCCAGACTGGGGTGGGGTTGTGCTGAGGCTTGTGCCCTCATCCCTTGCCCCAGGGTGCCGTCACCCTTCTGGCAAGGGGAGCTGTGGGCCTGGCAGGGTCTTACCATTTTGAACAAAAAATACAGGCCGTGCTTTATAGGAAATCCTGCTTTGTCAAAAAAGCACGTGGTGCCCCTTTCCATGATGCTGAAGGCATCAGACAAATAGAGGGGGTGTCTGTGTGGGGTCAGAAGCCCCTTATCCGCAGCTCTGAACCCCACAGCACTGCCAGCATCACGGGTAACCATACCCTCTGCCCATCCCCACCTGGGAAGCAGCAGAAGATGCTGTCAAACCTGTTTTGGGAGGGGGGTTGGACTAGATGATCTCCGAGGGTCCCTCCCACCCCCTAAAATTCTGTGATTCTTTGAACTCTGCTCCCTGCCTCTTCTGCTCTGGATTTTAGCACCGACATGGAGTTTCCATCTCTGGCCACAAAGCTTCGGCTGTTGGATCACGAAGGGATGCGCCGTTGTGTGGTGAGGATGGGAGATGCTTTAGCCTTTGCTTTTCCAGGCTTAGGGTAAAGGTCCTGTCACGGGGCAGATGGCACGCAGCTCATGGGGAGAGCTGGGCTGTGGGCTTGCAGACTCCCAGTGGTCCTGCTCCCAGCAGTGGGAGCACAAGACAAATACAAAGAGAGCAGGAACGTCCCCAGAGCTTTCGGCACTGAAACGGCGCACAATCCTCTGCTGCTGGTTTGTACATCTTCCCCCTCTCCCTCCAGCAAGGCCGATATTTTGCAATGCTGGCAGCTCTCACAGAGACCTTCGGTACTGGAGCAGAGCCCTGCGCAGATGGGAATTAGGGCCACGGCCCTTGTGGTCTTCCTGGGGGTGTAAAATCCCCTTTGTGATTGCAACCACAGTCAATTACTGTTGGGATACATGGGGGCACGATCTGGTCTGAATCTCGTCTTGGCAGCCTTGATCTCCTCCAGAGCTCTGCAACACACAGGTTCTGCTCCGCTGCCCAGGTGTTGGGACAGGACCCATTGGGGGAGGCAGGGATGGGACCCCCGGGCCAGAGCATCCCCTGATGGGGAGTTGGATCTTCAGAGAGCACACAGCGCAGGGCTCCATGGCTGTGTGGAGAGCCACCCAACAGCTGGGCCACGAGAGATCTGCTTTGAGAGCAGAGAGATGTTCCTCTTTCCAGTGTCTACAGGCCACAACAGCCCTGGCTGTCTTAGGACCGTCTTGCTGTCTCCGTCGCCCTCTGCAAAGGGCAAAAGACCTCATGTATCACATTGAACTGGTCTCTAAAGGGAGGCAGAAGACAAGAGGCAGCCGCCAGAGTACAAGGAAAACCAGTGTTTGGAGCTGGCGCTCTACTTGAGATGCCGCAGCCGGCCGGCCGGCGAGCGCCTGAGCTCTTTGGCCGGGCGGGTGGCCGCAGGCAGTGTGCGATGGGCTGGGAGCCGCGCGAGGGGCTGGGGATCAGGCGAGACGGCTGTTTACAGCGAG
>KZ506082.1:323273-335816 GCA_002844005.1 Limosa lapponica baueri | reverse complement strand
GGAGCCGCGCGAGGGGCTGGAAATTCCCTCTGGGGCTGGGGATCAGGCGAGACGGCTGTTTACAGCGAGGGAAGAGCTGCAGGGCCAGAAGCCGGGAGACCTCCCGGCAGCATCCTCCTGCCAAGGCTCTGAAGACACATCGCGAGGGTGGAGACAGGACACACCAGCCCATCGGGACAGAGCAGCTCTGGGCTGTGGGAAGTGCCAGATGGGTCAAGGCAGATTGCTTGTTTATCTCCTCCCCAGGTCAGAGAGGAAGAGTTTGGGCTCTTCTCCAGTAGAGATGCCAGCTTCCTCACTTTTTTTCGGCCAACATCCTTTTTCCAAGGCAACTCAGTCTTGTGGAGTCAGAAGCAGCTCATGATTTGGGAGCACAGAAGGACCATGGATATTTGGGCCAGGTTCATCCTGAGCTCTGACCCGATGGCATCCCTGGAGCAACCTGGGGTTGTCTGGGGCTTTGGAAATGATCCTCAGTCTCCACAAGTGCCATTAGTTCTCCATCCCTGGGAAGGCCGGGGGTCCCTCCTGCACATTGTAGGATTTCCTTGTGATATATTGGGTGGAGGGTGTATCTGTTATTTCTTGTTTTGTGGGGTGTTCCTCATGGAAACTGGATATTGTAAACATGAGAGAGCTTATCATCACAATTACTGTGGGGAACAAACTGTTGGCCATGGCCAGCTAGAGTGACGGAGAACTGCGTGCTGCTCTGTGGTCTGGCCCTGCAGTTTTGAGTCAGTAAATGTGCCTGATGTGTACTGCTGTGGGGCAAATCCTGTGGGACACTACGTGTTTGGGTGCCTGTGAAGGCTGCACACCGGTTTCCTGTCTCATTAGACATCTGTTAAAAATTCCCAAGTACCAAAAGGGAAGTTCTGGCTTATATAAGAGCCATATCCCTCCTTATCCTTTTTTCAAAGCCTTATCCATTTTTTTTTTTTGTCTGAAAGGTTGACTCCAGAACTGGATGGTGTCAGCAGTGGTCCGCTGAAGTACGTGTGCACAAGGGTGCATCAACTCCAATGCCCTGTTTGTGATTCCCTGGTGTTTGTGCCAGCAACAGATTTTGTAAGTAGAGGTTATTTAGGCTGCTGAAACTACTGAGACTGGACACACTGATGGACAGCAGGGCTATCTCGGTTGTGCTTACAGAAAATGAATTGACCTGATTGATCTTGACAGTGGGCTCAGTCGATGATAGCTCCTGGCTTGTGGTCAGACGGGATGAACATAACCATTGCTTCTGTCCTTCATGTCTATCAAAATAAAGATCCCTGACTGTTGCATTTTGGCCTCAGCAGCAGAAGAAGGTTGGCTCTTGCAGTTTGTGCTTGCAGTGTGCTTGCCCACCTGGGGCTTCCACAGTGTCATGGGGAGAGTCGGAGAGGGCTGGTGAAACTCTAAGCAGGGAATAGAAAGGTGTTCATCTGGGATATGCAGATATACCGGTTTCAGCTGGGACAGAGTCATCTTTGGCACCCAGTGTGGTTCTTGAAGGGTTTGAGTTAATGAAAGTTTGATTGGAGTGTGCTAGACCAAATTTATAGCAGTTACAGTTGTTTAGCTACTAAATTGGCAGGCTCCTGTGCTTGCCATGAGGCTTGCTGGCCTTTATTGGAGTCTAGTGGTTGTTAGTGGCTGCTTTTTGCTTTTGTTGCTTATCATCTTACTCTGCTAGGCCTGGGAACATCTTGATAAGAGCAATGGCCATGTGCCTGGGCTGGCAGATGGCCATCACTGCTGTTCCTGTGCTGCTGTACTGGGCATGCTGGAAATCCAGTGTGAACTGGAGTTGAAGGGACTGTGACCTGTGGAGGAGTCTACCTGGAAGCAGGTACACCTCAAGGTGTCTGAGGCCGTGGGTATGCCAATGTTGCAGCAGGTACATGTTGAAGCCTCTGGGAACATTGATATGGCCATACTGGAACACCTCAAAGCATCTGTGGCCATAGATAAGTCCGCACCACAGCAGGTATACCCCTGAAGAGACTGTGACCCATGGATAAGGCCACACTGGAGCAAGAACACCCCCAGGGGATTGCAGCCCGCAGATAATGCCATGCCAGAGCAGGTTCTCCCCTGAAGGGATTGTGGCCCATGGATAAATTTACAGCAGAGTAGGGGCAAGGGGAGGAGTTAATTACAGTGTTAAATCCCATAGCCTGGTCCATAGGGACCAGGGCTGGATCCACCATTGTAGTGGATATACCTTTACGTGGTTATAACCCATAATTTGAGCTGCATGTTATAGGAATTACTACAGCAGGAACCACTTGAACCAATGGAGGACAAGCCTCACAAGAAGCAGTGCAAGACAGCAGTAACCCTACCTGAGCTGGCTTTGGTGCACAGTAACACCACACAACACACCGCCTCTCCTCTTCTGAGTGACCACCCTATTAGATGGAGCACCGTCATGCACTGAATGAACTCAATGGACATTTTATGGGCATTTTACAGGGGTGGCCCATGGAATAAGAGAACTATATCTGTGTATGAATCAAAGGATGGGAAGGAGGGTGGTGGTTGATGAGGATGTCTTGGATAATGTGGGGCCTGAGCATGACATAAATGGCATTGAATAAGGGGTGAGGATTGTACTGTTTTTTTCTGGGGTAGAGTTAATTTTCTTCACTGGTAGCTCCTATTTGTTCACATTTGGATTTGTGACCAAAACAGTGTTGATAACACAAGGATGTTTTAATTATTGCTGAACAATATTTGCACAGTCTCAGGGCCTTTTCTGTAAGTTGGGGATGCACGAGAAGTTGGGAGGGGACCCAGGTGGGACAGCTGAGCCCAGCTGACCAAAGGGATACCCCCTACTATATGGTGTCGAGCTCAGCAGCAAAAGCTAGGGGAAAGAAGGAGGGAGGGGGCAAGTTTGGAGTTATAGCATTTGTCTTCCCAAGTACCCACAACGCATGATGAAGGTATTTACTTCATCAGCATGATGAAGGCTTTTCTGGAAGTGGCTAAACATCTGCCTGACAATAGGAAGCAGTGAATTAATTCCTTATTTTGCTCTGCTTGCGCATGGAGTTTTTGCTTTACCTATTCAAATTGTCTTTTATCTCAAGCCACAAGTTTTCTCACTTTTACCCTTCTGATTCTCTCCCCCATCCCAGTTGGTGAGGGGAGTGACCAAGCTGCAGGTTTAACTGCTTACTGGGGTGAACCCACAACAGCAGAGCAGCCTATTTTTGGGTTAAAGCTGTGCTGCCCCTGGGCTATGATGGGAGGGTGAAACCACTGCTGTGAGTTGCTGGTGGGTCAAGTCCTGCCCAGCTCAGCATCAAGCCTCAGTCTAATAAGGCTGCGAAGAAAGTGGGAAGAGATGGGAACAGGCAAAGAATGATTTGTATCTGGAAACCTGTGGGAAGATTTGGATCTGGCCTCATCTTCCTGTTGAGTGGAGATAGAAACCCAAGGATCATGGGGTGGACATCTGCCAGAGCTATGTCCTGAGGGTCTTCAGGGTCTATAGTATTTGTCTAAGTGATCTGGTGTCCAGTGGGAGGTAGTTGTAGGCAATGGAGAGAGCAACATGTCTTAAGGATGTTTGCCTTGCCTATCAGGTGATGCCAACCACATCAACTGGTCTCATAAACCTCTTTCTTCACTTACCTTGGTGCAGCCATGGGGGGTTTTGCAATGTTGGCGACTCTCAACTTTGGGCCTGGGATGAAGCCATGTACAGATGGGAATTTGTGGTATTCTTGGGGGTGAGGGCAAATTCCTCTTTGTGACTGCAATCACAGTCACTGCTGGGGGACACAGAACAGGGTGTGGGCCCAGTCTTGTCTTGGCAGCCCTGAGCAACTCCAGACCTCTGCAACATACACAGTCTGCTCTGCTGTCCAGGCATTGGGATGGGACCCACTGGTAGGTATGGTGGTGTGTGTCCCCTTTCTCCTGATGCCTGAGCCAGGGGCCCTCCAGGAGAGCCTTGCAAACTGCCTGGCTGACTTTCCCAGAACCGCCATTGCAAGTTCTGCAGGGCTTTGTCAGGAGGATGCTGCCGGGAGGTCTCCCGGCTTCTGGCCCTGCAGCTCTTCCCTCGCTGTAAACAGCCGTCTCGCCTGATCCCCAGCCCCAGAGGGAATTTCCAGCCCCTCGCGCGGCTCCCAGCCCATCGCACACCGCCTGCGGCCACCTGCCCAGCCAAAGAGCTCAGGTGCTCGCCGGCTGGCTGGCTGCGGCATCTCAAGTAGAGCGCCAGCTCCAAACACTGGTTTTCCCCATGTTCAGGCGTGTGCCCTTTGCCTCCTCTTGGAGACACCAGTTTGATGAGCATGAACAGGGTGGTGAGCAGGACTCAGGAGGTGATCGTCCCCCTGTACTCGGCACTGGTGAGGCCCCACCTCAAGTACTGTGTCCAGTTTTGGGCCCCGTACCACCAAAAAGACGGTGAGGTGCTGGAGCGGGTCCAGAGAAGGACAACGAAGCTGGTGAGGGGTCTGGAGAGAGAGTAAGCCTTATGAGGAAAGACTGAGGGGTTGTTCGGCCTAGAGAAAAGGAGGCCGAGAGGACACCTTATCGCTCTCTACAGCTACCTGAAAGGAGGTTGTAGAGAAGTGGGGATTGGTCTCTTCTCCCAAGGAACAGGCAATAGGACAAGAGGAAATGGCCCCAAGTTGCACCAGGGGAGGTTCAGATTTTTATCAGAGTTAGGTTGGTGGTTGGACTAGATGATCTTAAAGGTCCCTTCCAACCTAGACGATTCTATGATTCTATGACGGCCAAGTCGAATGGTCAGTTTTGACTCCCCAGGTCTTTGGTGCAGCTGGCTTAGTCCCTGCTCTGTGTGTGCCTGGAAGGAGGTGGCTCAGCATTGTATGGCTCTCCTTGGCGGTGCAGGACATCCCCATCTCATTACTCCTGTCTGCCTGGGTGCCAAAACGACCCTCAGGTCAGTCCTCATGTCTTCACGTGCTGCCCCTATGGTGGAGTTGGCTACTGCAGGGTTTTGACAGCTCTGCCTGCTGCTCTGAATTACTGTTATGACCAGTTATATTTATGTGTGGAGTATATAACTTCTTCCTATTTTTTAATTATATCCGGGCAGGATAAGACCTGTTCGGTGTGGAGCGGGGCTCCTGGAGATCCCCTGGCCCTTTCCTTCCCTTCTCTTCCTTTCCCTTCCCTTCCAGCAGCTGTTTCCTTCCAATGCAGGCTGCTGGGAAGGGCTCAGCCGGATGCTATTCAAGTGCCCTCCTGGCCACCGGTGCACCCTCTGGTGCCAAGTCCAGGTGTTCATGGCCCGTGAAGCTGGCAGGCAATGTGGCAAGTCTTTGCATGGTGTCAGTGCCCGGCAGCTGGCAGCCCTGTGGGGCTTCATTTCCCTTCTCTTTGCTTTTTCTCAGCCTTTTGCATTTTCCACCACTGCCTGGGCACTGGGTGGCTGCGTCCCTGGTTCGAGCAGCTGAGCCATCACCAGGAGCTGAGCCCTTCCCTGGTGTTTTCCAGTCTTGGCTGAAGCGTGTCCAGTTCCAAGTTTATGTGTTGCTCTAATGTCCTCTGCAAACTCTCCAGAGCCTTCTCCATGTTTTGCTTCATTTCCCTTCAGCCGCCTTAATTTCTCTGTCTCCGTTTCCCTGCTCCTGACGAACTTGCCGCATGTGCCAGCTCCTGTTTGCTCTGGAGGCTGGATCCAGGCTCTCCAGCCCAGGGAGCTGAGCTCCTGCCAGAAGCATGGGGCAGAGCGGGCTGCCGGGAGGACACTGGGCGTCTGCACCACGGCTCTGCCTGATGTCAAGAACGAAGCCTGACATCTCTCTGCAGCGAGATGGAGAAGGAGCGGCTCCCTCTCCAACAACACTTCGCTAGCTCTTTTTTCTTCCCCCCCCCCTCCCTGGCAGCTTCTCGAGTCTCTCTGAATTCACACGCCGGGACGATGCCTTTGCACGAAGCGTACATGTGTGCGGATTCCTAGCCCGGGCAGAGCCCAGCCAGCCCACCCCTTCCGAGCGGCGCGGAGCTCCTGGCTCGGCTGGCATGCACCCCGAGCCTTGCTTTGGGGGCTGTGGCTCACTTCGCCGTGAGAGGATTTATGACTTGTTACATCTCCACTTTCAGCGAAGGCTGGGCTGGCGCCAGCAGTTTCCACCAAGTTTTACGCCGTGAAATGACGAACCGTGGGATTTCTGGATGGAGGATTGATGTTCTTCTCGGTGGAAGAAGGAGGGCTGAGCCGAGTGGTTGGTGACGGGGCTTGAGAGAGGCCCAGTTTTTGGAGGGTTATGCAAACACCCGTTGACCCCCTCTTCCATGCAGTGTCCTCTGCTCTCTGGCTTAGCATCCCTGCCAAAAGCAGGAGCCTGCCCCCATGTCCCCTTTCCACCACAAACTTTAGCCATCCCATGGAGGTCTCTGCCCTGCCACAGAGGGACACGCTCTGCGCCATCACCCCTTTCAGCACTGAATGTGTTTCCTGGTGACAAATGTGCACACTCACAAGAGCCCCAAAAGGACCGTGTGTGTTGGGTAATGGCTGGATGAGGAAGGGTGAGAGCTGAGCAACCCTGACCACGTGCTTTCCACAGGGAGACAACACAGATTCTGCCCGTCTCCTTGCATTTCAGTCTGAGGGAGCACTAAAGGCAGCACTGCACACCACGCAAGAGGATGCTGGAGGCAGAGGGCATCTTGCCACAGCACAGGACCCACTCGGGTCCCTCTCAGCCCCTTCCCCATCCTCCCTGAATATTTCCCAGCAGCGAGCCTGCCCTGCTCCAAAGTAGCTGAGCAGGCATGCCAGCAACCAAAGGGTTAACTCCTTGCACCCACAACCAGCTGGAAAACCAGATTTCCCCCTGGGGTGTGCGGGGTTGGGAGGGGGGTGGGGGGAGCAAAGTCCTCCTGGTCAGAGACCATCTCCAAGCCCAGCTGGCTCCAGCAGCCATGTGTGGGGAAGGGACTCTCAGCGAGCTGCTTCCCTGCCCTTCCCAGCATCTTGTGTTCACCCCGGTCTTCCCATCAGCCTCGCTGAACGCCGGGGGCTACGGCATGGCAAGCCAGCGAGGGAGCCTGACAGACTCCTGTGCTGCCGGCTTCCAGCAATTCTTCCCCGCTT
Source organism: Limosa lapponica baueri (assembly GCA_002844005.1). NCBI lineage: Eukaryota > Metazoa > Chordata > Aves > Charadriiformes > Scolopacidae > Limosa > Limosa lapponica. The sequence continues at coordinate 328,738 of KZ506082.1, read as the reverse complement.
CCCGAGGACCGCTTCGCTATACGGCGTTTCTATACGCTATGCCTGGCAGGCAGCCCACTCCCCTTCCCAGCCACGGGGGCTTTCCACGCTGGGCTCTGCAAACTACCTCTGTGCTGGGTCCTGGGAATTGGGGCCTCTGCAGGAAGGAATTCGCTGGTCAGCGGGTTGAGCTGAGCTGTGCGACCCTGTTCCTGTTAGCCGTGACTTTAGCTTGGAGGAGGCATCCAGAAGGATTTGGAAATTCCCAGTCCCCCCTGGTTGGCTCCCCTTGATGCCTTCGGTCCACGCGTGTACCCGAGGAGCCTCTGCTCCCAGCACTCGGGGAGTGGACCCTGCTGTCGGGTTAAGCGGGACAGAGCTGGGGGCTTTTGCCCAGGGCAGCCCAGGGCTGGGTGAGCAGAGGGCTGAGGGGTCTGCAGAGAGAGGCTCTCCTGGCGGGGTGATATGCCAGGAAACTGAGATGCTGGAAGCCAGGGAAGTAATTCACAGGCAAACTCCAGGGTCTGGTGTTGGGTGTAAACATGGGAAGCACTCGGGATGGAGGCTTGAGTGAGTCCCTACAGGCTGCCACAGTGGTTTCACTGCCCGGGAAAGGCTCACAAGCAAGGTGGTTTGGTGACCTTTGCTACGGTCCCACTGTTTTTGCACACTTGGTGTGCAGGGACACTGTAGTCTCTGCCTGGGACACCCTCCCTTCTTCCTGCAGCCTAGACATCCCTCCACCACAGGGATGCAAAGAGGGCTGGAACTGGGCTGCCTGAGCATGGGGGGAACCAGAAGCACCATTGCATGAAACCCTGTTGCGAAGGCTCTGTACGGTGTCTGACACAGATCCTGGGGCCAGAAGGGGGTTCTTTGTAGCTGAGACATCTCAGAGGGACACCCTGCCTGGTTATGACCCCCTCCCCGTGCCTGTCTCCATCCTGCACCTCTGAGCTCTGGGAAAAGGCTGGTGGGTGCAGGAGCCCAAGCTGGTGAGAAACGTGTTTATGTGGGTGCATGCAAGAAACTGTGCCTGGCCAGGGAGGATACTGGTGTTGGAGAGTCCCAAAAAGCCTTGCCCACACCCCCCACCCCCAGCAGCTCCTCTCTATCCCAAAAGTTCAGTCTGCCTTGTGAATGCCCCTGCAAACAGGGATGCTCACCCCCCTCTCATTGCCAGAGGCTCCCTAATTTCTTCCTGGGCTGGGGGCGCAGGTGACAGAGGAAGGCACTTGGGAGGGAAGGAGAGAACTGGGGGGCTCTGAGGGAAGGGAGGCAGGAGGGGCGATGGGTCATGGACCTCCATGCCAGTTTCCATGAGGCCCTGCTGGTCGGGCATGCAGTTACATCTGCATTGCTCAGCCAGAGCAATGGCCAAGAATCCCTGCCCTTAATTTGTTCCCTCCTGGGTCTTCTCCAGTCCACCTTCCTGGGTGGCAGGACGGGAGTGAGGGTCTGCTCAGCCGGCTACCTTTTTCAGGGTGCAAGTTACAGCAACTACAGACTTGCCAAAGATTGATGCCTGTGAAGGGAACGTGTGCCCTGACCCTCGTTAGCAGCTCAGACCATATTTGGGGCTGGCATCTGGCCAGAGGATGCTGCTGCAGTGTCTTGAAAACATGCAGAGAGCCAGGGACTTTCCAGGCACTACGGCTGGGGCTGGGACTGGGCAAGGAAAGGAGGTGGGCTCCATGCTGGAACCGCAGAGTTCTCCTGGGCTCTTCCAGGAGTGGAGGGAGCCCTGCGCTGGACCAGTCCATGCTGGGGGCAACCTGTGACATGTGTTCCCTTCCTCCACATCCCTTGTCCTCATACCACATAGGCTCTAGGAGACACTTCACCAGGGTGCATGGCTACGGGATCAGTGCTTCCCAAGCTTCTCCAGCACACGAATCTGCAGCGGGACAGTGAGCCAGATGTGCCAAGGGCAAGGGTTCATCCAGGGGCTCAGGTGGACATTGCTGCCTGGATAGGTTGCACAAATAAAGGCTGGAAAGGCAGTAAGAGCCAGTGTGGCTCTCCTTTTTCTGTCCTGTCCTGATGTCACTGGTGCTTTGGTGTTGGAAGGATGGGTGACAGCACATAGGGTGCCTCCAGGCCCCAGTTCTCCATGCTGCCAGGCACCCTGGGGAGATGCCCCCACATGCAGCCCACTGCTGCCCATGGACCGTGCCTGCCCAGTATCCCAAGGGCTGCTGCCTGTGACCACATCGACCTCAGTGCTGCATGGTGCATGGGGCACTGCCTCCCCCCATCCGGGCACTGGGCTCATGGGTACCCCCAGCATGGGATCTCCCTTTCTCTTCTGCACAGGTGATGGGCAAAGCCACAGAACTGCATCCCTGGATCCCACGCTGCCCCAGGCACCCAACTTGTCCCCAAGGAAGGCAACAAGCCACTGCAGCTTGCTGGTCTCTTTGCCCAAGAGAGGGCTGCAAGGCAGATCTTGGTGAGCCCCCCACCATCACATGAGCATTGATTGTCCCCTCCATGCTGAGGGGGGCAAGAGCCTGGGCATCTTATTGCGTCTCTGCTTTCTACAGCAGCCGGGACTTTGGTCTCCCTCTGGGTTACTCATTGCCCTTGATAACTGTTTATGAGGGTCCTTATCAGGATCCGGTGAAAAGTCCTGGGGCTGCACCCCAGGGTTCCAGCCAGTGGGGCCAGGGGAGGGGCTCGGCCCCCACCAGTATTGATGAAACCCTGTCACAGCTCTGTGTCCCATTGGGGTTCCAGGGACATGGGTGACCAAGCAGTGGGAGCAGGGCTGGCCAAAGAGCTGGAGGCCAGGGCAGGCAAAGGGGGGGCTGTGAGTGGTGGGGTGGTGAAGCTGGGAATGGGTCGGGAAAGGGGGCTCTTTGCTGGTTGCCCGGGGCAGCTGGAGAGACACTGGTGCCCGGGTCTTCTCAGGGGGGCGCTGGGGCAGGGAGAGAGGCAGTAGCAACAGATGCATTGAGGGAAATTCCAATTAAGTAGTGGGGAAAATGTTTTCAGCATGAGAACACTTCAAGCACTGGAACAGGTTGCCCAAAGTGGTTGTGAAACCTCCATCCTTGATCTCTTTCAGACCATGTCCTGGCAATCACATGGAAGTGTGGAGGTCTTTGGCCATGTCCTGTTCAGAACAGGACCGGGGTTTCACTAAGTTGCTCAGGGCTTGGTCCAGCCATGTGCGTGGCCTTTGCCACTACTGGGGTGCTCCAAGGGCTCCTATTCAGCTCCTCTGGGTCCACTTCTGCCTAACCCCCATCTTGCCAGCCATACCCCTGCATGGGGTCACACTGTCCCACCTGTTGGACTTCACATTTTGTCTATGTTGAACCTCAGGAGGCTCCCATCAGTCCGTTCCTCCAATGGGTTGAGGTTGCCACTCATTCTCAGCTCCCCACAATTTAGCATTAGCAGCAATGCATGGTGGGCTGTGCTACCACCCCCAGCCCCATTTGCAGTCCAGTCCATGCACATCCCAGCCCTACAGATGTGTTCAGCTCTTTGGGGAGGCCCCTTGAGACAGCTGGACAGGGATGGGGGCTCAGAGGACAGGGATGTGGGGTCACGCTGAGCCCCTTCTCACCTGCGTGGGGTGGGTGGCTTGGCTTGGGAGCAGAGCACGAGGTGGGGAAGCAGAACAGATTGACTCCTTGGTTTCCCTAATGGCTTGGCCACCTGCCAGGGTCCCTGTCTGGGGAACAAACAGGCAAGCAGTGAGCAGGTAGCGGCAGGTTACGGGACCGGATAGGAAACAGGAACCTGCAAACTCATCTAGCCATGATGGGGGCCCCGTCTCCAAGTGTGCCCCCCACCTGGCACCCCGTGCTGTGATGGGCAGCTGGGAACAAGACAGGACGCATCCGTAAAGGGGGAGGGGGGTGGGGGGTGCTCACAGCTTACAGGAATCCCCCACCCTCCCACTTCTCCATCACCCAGCCCTCGGCCGGCTGGTGGGCTGCCTGCCAGGCTGGCCGAAAATGAAAGCAAAACGTCCGGAGATAAATAGGAGCAGCCTCGGCACCAGGCAGCAGTGCGCCTCCTGCTCCCCTGCCTTTTGCCCGGCTCAGCACCCACCATGGCTCTGCGCCTCCTCATGTCCCTGCTGCTGCTGGCCGCTGCCCTCCTCATCGCCCAGGCTCAAGGTGAGGGGCACCAAGACCTCCTGCTCGGCAGTGGTGAGACTGGGGGAAGGGTTTGTGTGCTCGGTGGGGTCTCTGCAGGTTTCTGGGGGGTGCGTTTGTAGGGTGTGTGGGTGTGGGTGTGTGTGCACACCTGGTGGGTGTGCGGTGTTGGCTTCCCATGGTCGCTTGGCTTGGGAGCATGTGTGTGTGCACACGTGGGTGGTGGGGCAGCAGAACTCCGAGCTGAATGGCGCAGGCAGGAAAACGAGGTTCAGTCCCTTTGCAAGGAGCCTGTTTCTGCCTCTGTTTCCCCTCCGCTGGCAGTGAAATTGGTGTCACAATATGCCCGGGGCAGGGTCTGATCTGCAAGTAGGGTTGAGAGCTCCCACCCTTACGTGCTGCCCCAGCATCTCTCCCAGGAAAGACACCAAGCAAGCCCTGTGTGGTCGACCGGCTGTGCTGTGCTCCCCCGGGGCTGGGAAGGCGTCCTGGCTCTATGAGGGTCTGAAATCCCACATTTTCCCCCTTTCTGCCAGGCATCGGCAGCTCGGCTTCGGACTGTTGCCTGAAGAACAGCCAGATTGCCATCCCCAGGAAATTGGTGAAGTCCTACACCCTCCAGGGAGCTGAGTCGGGATGTTTGCTGCGTTCTGTCGTGTGAGTACCCCACTGTGGTCGCGACCACCCGGAGCAGTTTGGCTCCAGCCAAGCCCTTCCTCCCTGTGTCCCCCCCGCTTGCCCACCCTCCGGGTTTAAACCTTTCTGCCTGCACCCCCAGGTTTATCACCAAGAAGAATAAGAAAATCTGCGCTTCTCCCACCCATCCTTCTGTCCAGAAGCTGATGCAGAACCTGGACAAGAAGATGAAAATCAAGGAGAGGAAGAAGGGAGAGTCCCCAGTTTCCGAGGGCAGACCCAGGCGGCAGAGGTGGCAGCGGGTCTAAGTCAGGCCTGAAGAGGTACAGGGGGGGCGCAGAGCAGAGGGAATCAGGGTGGTGGGGTAATGGTGCTACCCCCCATGCCAGATCCTTCCCCATGGGAAGCTGGAGCTGCTGGGGCAAGGCAATGCTTGGGGATGGGCAAAGCCCGTCATGCAAGGCAACGGCCACCTGGCTGGAGTGGGTGTTCCTGCTGAGACCCTCCCCACCTCACCGCCCCCTCCTTGCCGCCTTCTCCCCTAGGACGGATGCCTTCCCCACCGACGACCGACCCAACGCCTGGCAATGGACATCCACACACCACCCACCCGCTCACCAGCCCCGTGGCAAGGAAAGGGCTGGCCGGGGGGGGCTGCCCTCTGCTCTGCAGCCCCCTCTGCACTGCCATGCACACCGCAGAGATCCCTCCAGCCGGGACCCCCGCACCGGCTGG
>KZ506082.1:302543-313215 GCA_002844005.1 Limosa lapponica baueri | reverse complement strand
CCCAGGCATGCAGAAGGGTTGCCCTCTGCCAATCTGCTGTTTCTCATCTCCTTTGCTTTCTGTCAGAAGGAGGCAAAGGACTCCTCGCACCAGGGTGTGGGGGCAATAAAGCTTCTGGCTGCATGTGCAGCCGGGGCAGTGTGCGAGGGCGTCGCTGGTGGCACCATCCTGCCCTGCTCCTGTTGGGTGGCCTCACAGCCCCTTCTCCCTCAGGGGAGGCTGGGTGAAGGCACAGCTGACCCATGGAGAGCATCCTCAGCCTACATGGTGTGTTCCTCCTCCAGTGCACGGCGGGAACAACGTCCTTGACTGCTGCCTGCGGACGAGCGAGATGCCCATCCCACGGCGGATAGTGCGGGATTACTGGCTCCAGCTGGTGCAGGATGGCTGCAACATCCCGGCTGCTGTGTAAGAGCCCCAGGGTGGTGATGGCTGAGGGAAAAGAGCCCCTGGCTGGTGATGGCCAAGTGATGGACGCCACGGGGAGGCAGGGATGGAGGCAGAGCAGGGTGGAGGAGGGATGTTGAGCTGGATTTGGGGCAGAGGGAATAGAAAGGGTTATGGAGGAGACCCTGAAGATGAGAGGATCAATCAGAGCGGGACTTACCAGGAGGGAAAACCTGGGACAAAAGTCAGGGAAGAAAGTCATCTCAAGGTAGAGATGGAGGAGGGCAGTGAGGGAGGCAGTGGTTGAGAGCTGAGATGTGCTTGAACGTCCCTGGAGTGTCCTGCTCATCTGTTTTTTTTGCCCCATGGGCCTGGCAGGTTCATCACCACAAAGGGCAAACGTCTCTGTGCCCCGCTTGAAGCCCCATGGGTGATTCGCCTCCAACAGAAGCTGGATGCCATCTCTGCCAGGAAGGTAAAAGCCATTCCTGTTCTCAGCTGGGAATGGGGGAAGCAAACCCCCTCCACCCCACTTCTGCCCTGCAAGCTTGGAGTTTGCAACTTGCACATCTTCATGGGGGGGGGGCCTGTAGTGAGTTTTGTGCATGCTTTGCAAGCCCAGCCAGGTCCCCACTTTACCATCATGGCTTGGCCAAGGGAGGTGACCCCTTGGTGACCACCTTGACCATGTGGAAGAGACTCTGGGGAGGCTCCTGCTCCAAGGATCACACTCACCGCAGTTTGGTTTTTCACTTCCCCAGGCCAAAGCCCAAGGCAAGTAGTCTCCAAAGAAGCCCATGGCCAGCCCCAGTGCCTGGAGCGGGGCTGGCTCCCAGCTGTGAATCTGAACCAAATGGAGCTGACCTGCTTCCAACTTCAGCCACAAGGCCAACCCTCCTCGAGACTCGTGCCAGTGCACGGGGCTGGGCAAAGTCCTGTCTGCTCTCTCTTCTTCCCTTTCTCTCTGGTGTGACCCAGCAACCTCCATCAGGCTGAGCCAGGGCTGCTGGACCAGGACCTCTGTCGCCTTTGCAACCTGGAAGCTGGTTGATGGACTGTTCTGGCAGACAAGTTTGGTGGGGATCTCAGCCTTCCCTTGCAGCAGCTGTGATCTCCAGCACCAGTCTGATCCCTTTGGTTTCCAGCATCAGCCCCAAAACTTCTGCAGTCCTTCTGCATCCTTGGCTGCCAGGACAGAACAGTGTGGGGATGGAGTGGAGGAATGGGGATGTTCCTTGCTGGCCATGCACTGTGCTGCTCCCTCACTGAGCCCAACATAGATGTCCCCAGGCAGAGCATGGCCTCTCTCTTGCCCTGACTTCCCTACACGGTTTCCCCTCCTGCCTTTCCTTACCTGGGTAGAAACAGAGCCAGTAATGTGGTGGTGGCGGAGTGGGCAGTGATGTTGCACTCCTCAGGGACATTGCCCCTGTTTTTGGTCCCCCCAGACTGCCACCGTGCTCACAGCCTGGGCTTCGGGATGCACGAGCAGTGTTTGCTCCACTCTCAGGTATTTGCTGCTAGATCTGTTTGATGAAACAATTACGTGTGTAACTCGCTTCTTTTCTTTCTTTTTTTTTTTTTTTTGTCATGCTGTGATTTTGTTAAATAAAAGGAAAAACCAGCAAGTGGTTGACCTGTCTCATATTTGAGGCCGGTGGCTAGCGTGGAGCATGGGGCATGCAGCCAGTGCTGCCTGCAATGCTGCAGCGGCAAGGAGGGGCATAAAGTGGTTTTCATGGGGGTGAAGGACACATTCTACAGCAGCTGGGCTGCAGGTCTCTCCTGGGGGGTCTCAGCACCGTGGTGAGGTGGACACCTCGCTCTGCGCTGCTTGGCCAGGCTGCCAGAGCAGGTCCCCAGGGGATTATATGGCTGAGATGGGGTGGGAGGGGAGGGACCATGCCAGTGTTGCACCACTCAGCCCAAACCATTTCAGCCCCACTGGTGAGGCTTCCAGGCTGGAGCTCCACAGCTCTCTGCTCCCACATGAGCGTAGAACATGGATGAAGAAGAGCTGTGGTAACAGGATCTTTGTCGTTGCAGTGAAGGGAAACTGAGGCACAACGTGGCTGGTCAGGACTGGTGGTTGGCACCTGGGTGCTTGCTCTCAGCTGGGCTGCAGGGGAGGAGAAAGAGCTTTTGGGGAAAGGGAGGCAGGTGAAGACCTGCTCCTGGACACGTCCGTAGGCAGCCCACGATCTCCTGCCCGTCATCACCAATGAGCTGGGAGTTTCTGGCCAGTTTCCTCCCAAGCCTTGGGTGTCCTGGGACTGTGCACTGGTCTTGCTGCCCCAAAGTGGCTTGATGGGTTCCCTTGGAGACTGCTCTTTTGCCCACACCATGCAATATTTATACAAAACCATTCCGTTTGGGTGAAACATGGGTTGAACATACACAGGTGGGATTTGCATGGTCAACAGCCAGGCGCCATGCTCTCCTCCTAAAGATCACTGTCTTAAATATGACTGTCCACATGGTTAAATTATTAGCACTGGCCAGGTTTTGGTGCCAGCCAGCAAGCCTGGGCACAGGCTGGGAGTGAGATGGCTCAGGGACTGTTCCTGAAGGCAGGAAAATGCATCCGTGGTGCTGCAGCAGCTGGACTGTGCAAGCCAGGGGATGTCCAGGCACCTGATGGCTTTTGTTGAGACCTGTTGAACACAAGCTTAACCCTGGCCTTTTTGTTCCCCTAGTCTGCTGGTTCCCTTGCTTGGTGGCTGGGGTTTCTTTTTCAGGTGTTCCCCACTCTGGGGGTCCTCTCCTCCCTGGTACCTGTGCACTGACAATGCCCTGGGCTTGGCTGTTTCTTGGTGTAACTTTCCCAGAGCGCCAGCTCATGTCCCAGCTCATTAACTATAGTGACAGCCCCAGCAATACAATCCCGAGGAGGAGGAGGCAGACGAGGAAGGGTGGTATGGGAAGAGAGGCCAAGACAAACAGTGTGAGTGGGAAAGGAGGATAAACGGTGTTTGCTTGGGCAGAAGCCTTCCTGCTGCCCGCTTGGTGACCCGTGGGGGGGACGCGGCTGGGGAGGAGGAGGATGCTCAGCATGGAACTGCACCGGGGCTGAGCTGCTACAGCTGGTGCGGGTCCCTGAGCAGGACAGGGGCTGCAGGACAGGCTTAGCCTGGGGTGGGTCAGGTTCATTCTTGGCTGCAGGAGACCCTGACAAGGAGCCTCCATGGTGTTCTGGCCCAGTTCCTTGGAAAGCTGGGGGAGAAGAGGCTTGGAGTGATCTCTTGGATGTTGGGAGCAGGTTTATCTGTTTCCATCAGGGTTTGAGGGACTGCTTGTAAGAATGCGGATGCTGCCGTTCATCACAGATCCCTGCCAAGTCCTTGTCTTCTATAGGGCACAAGGATGTGGTGAGCCAGGCCCCAGCTCTGGCAGCAGGCTGCCCTTACCCCCCACTGAAGGACAGGAGGAGATGGTGTCCTGGGCCAGGTACATGGTCCTGGCTGTCTGTCCCTCCTCCAGCCCTGTGGCAGCTGTCCCTACTCCAGAGCCTAACTCTTGGAAATCTGTCAAAAACCAGCAGGGCTCAGTGCTTGGTAAACTATGGAGTTTTTCTGATACAAAATGTCAACAATCTCTTTAGAGGGAAGCAGCCACTTTCCTTGGAGAAAGCAGCTCGTCACTGCCATGCCAAAAACCTCGGGTCCCTGCAAAGAGCTGGATGTGAAAAATGTTGCATGTCCTCCCGTTTCTCTGTCCCCAGCTGTCTCCTTCCCGCTCCTTGTTTACTGTCACTGCACTCACAGGGGCTGGCGGGGCAGGATGGGGCTCTGCTAATGGATGGTGCAGACATGCCCTCAGTAGATCGGGGGCTAAGCGCAGGGATCACTTTGGTGTGAGTAGTTCTGGATCATCAGTTGAATCAGCTGCAGTCCTTTACCCACATCTGGGACACCTATTTCACACATCGTGGAATAACAAGATGTTATAACTGAAGAGCTTTCCTACAGGGCTAAGAAAACAGCCCCTCTCCTCATGACTGTCCACAAGAACAGGAGAGAAAGGCAAGGCTCCATCTATGCAAGGAAACAGCATGCTTTGGGTTGTTCTCTGGCTGTCAGGTCTCAAAGCCGGGATCATGAGAGCACTCCTGTCTCTCCCAGGCATGGTGAAAGCTGTCTCAGAGGCTTCCTAGGCTGTGCTCAAGGGGCAGAAGACACAGCAGGAACAATCTGCTGCGGTCTCAGGGTCTGACCTGGCATGGGCATTCCCAGCCAGGAGGTAGGATTGAAGGTCCATAGCAAAAACACTTGCCTGCTTCTCTATAGCAAGAGGAGAATGCTACGCTGGTCTCATTTGGTGCTATAATACCCCTTTCAGGGGCTTTACTGGAACTGGTTCTGTCCCTTGACTCCAAAGAGATTGTGTATGGGGGCTTCTTCTGTCACCAGGATCCCCCATGTGTTGCACATGTTGCTCCTGAAGGGACCAGGGAGGGCTGCACCTCCACCCACAGGCAAGATGAGCATCTCCGTGGAGGCAAAAAGCTACTACCCTTCCTGCAGCCCTCACACGGCCTCTTCACTTTGCTCCCTGGTGCAGAGGAATCCACAGGAGCTGTGAGTATGTCATGGGCATGTTTACCAGTCCAAGGACCATCTGTCCCCCACCCTGGTGGTCTCCTCTGCTTGGTGCCAAGGCAAGGGGTTGCTCTCCATGGGCACAGCTCCCTTGCCACCAGCTCTGGACCTGGCTGGCAGGGGCTCAGGGACCTGCCTGGATTTTTGTGAGGAGGTGGGACATGTGGATGATTGGGAAGGGTGGGAACACAAGTAAGGAAAAGCCCCTTCAGTCTCCTCCCGTTGCGCTGGTTACTCTTGCCTAAACAATAACATGTGTGGGTGAGGCAGAGGATCCAGGCCTGGCATCTCTCCTCCCCAGGTCCCTGCTCGCTTCCCTTTCATTCCCAGCATGTCATCACCAGTGCTGCTTGCCTGGACACTTTCTGATGAGATTTGTCCTGTGGGAAGATGCCAGCAGCCTTGACCAGACTGTGGGGCTCTGAGCATGAGATGGTGCCATCCCTGCCACCCTCCTCCTGCAGCTGGACTCTCCCTGGTGGTATCGCCCGGCCTGCACCACCTCCGTGGTCTCGCCTCTTGGGTCTCATCCCCAGGCCATGGACCTGTTGGAACAGGTCCAGCAGAGGGCTACTAAAATGATCAGAGGGCTGGAGCACCTCTCCTATGAAGACAGGCTGAGAGAGCTGGGGTTGTTCATCCTGGAGAAGAGAAGGCTACGGGGAGACCTTATAGCAACCTTCCAATATCTGAAGGGAGCCTACAGGAGAGCTGGAGAGGGACTTTTTGTCAGGAAGTGTAGTGATAGGACAAGGGGTAATGGTTTTAAATTGGAAGAGAAGAGATTTAAATTAGATACTAGAAAGAAATTCTTTACTGTGAGGGTGGTGAGACACTGGAACAGGTTGCCTAGAGAAGCTGTGGATGCCCCATCCCTGCAGGTGTTCAAGGCCAGGCTGGATGGGGCTTTTGAGCAACCTGTTCTAGTGGGAGGTGTCCCTGCCCATGGCAGGGGGTTTGGAACTCGATGATCTTTAAGGTCCCTTCCAACTCTAACCATTCTATGATTCTATGATTCTATGACTGGAGCAGGGTGCTTTTCCTGTCCTGGGTCCCTGGAGTCAAACTGAGCTCAGGAGTTGTCTGATATGGGAACTGTTGTGCCCACACAGGGCTCTGCTCTGTGCTTTTCTAAACTGCAGGGACTAAAGCTCATTGCAGTGTCAGCTAAGCCACCAGCCAGGTGCACCCTTGCCCAGATCCCAGGGGTCAGAGCACCCTTTGGAAAGGGAGGGGGCACCCATCCTCTCTGCCCTCAGATGCACTCATCTTCTCTTTATGCACAGTAGCAGTAAAAACTGGAGATTAAAGAGAAAACCAGGAGGACAAACAAATACAAGACTTGTCGTGCTGCCAGAAGTCTCTGGAAAGTACCTTCCCCATTACCCATCCCTCTCAATGAACCGGTAGGCAGTGATGGGAGGCTTAATGCCATTTATGTGGCACTCCCCACCTTCCCCTCCTGATTTCCTGCTTAGCTGTGCCTTTAGGGAAGGTTTTCTCTGCTCCTCGTGGTATGACCCCTGGGCAGGAGGCTGGAGGGGTCTCCCTCCTTTTCTCAGTTGCTCTGCAACCACAGCAAAATGCCATGGCTGCATGGCAAAGCACAGCTGGGTCTGTTGGAGATTGAGGTGACGTGGCATCACCCGGCTCAGACTGCAGGGATGGGGCTCGGAGGGGACTAATGAAGACCTGGGAGCTTCCTGAGCTCTGCTTGGGAGCAGATGGGAGGGATAACCATGGGGCAAGAACTGGACAAGGACAGCAGCAAAGAAGAGAAGATTTTGGAGCACCTCATGAATTTGGGAAATTGATATGCAGCCTGAGGCTGGCTGGGATGCATTAAATCCATAAGCACGAAAAACCTTTCCTTGTCTGGGGTGGAAAGGGAGAGCCAGAAGACTTCTAGCCATAAGGCAGACTCAGAAGCTCTTCCCGTGATCCTTGTTTAGCTCTATCACGTGCAAACCTCTAATCTTGCGGTCTCCCGCCCCTCTGTATGTTTGACCCCACGCTGCCCAGTTTTCTGCCCATTTTCTTTGGACCCTTCTGCCCCAGGCTTTATCTGAGTGGTGGCTATTCTGTGCCTATCCAGAGGGATTTGGCAGATCTGTTGTGTTACCACAGATGTGCCAGGTGTGGTACGGCTGCTCGGCTTGGGAGAATCACCCTCTCCAGCCTTTGGTCTGCCTCCTCCACAAACATGTCTCACTCTTCTCCACTTTCCCACAGAAAGCAATATATTTTTTCTTGCAGATGTTTTGGCTGGAAAAACCCCTTCTCTGCTGGGCTGTTCACTGACTGTCCCCAAACTGCAAGGACACAACTGTGTTTACATGCATGTTCCTTAATTTTGTTTAAATTATTAAGTCATGACTTTCTTTGGGAGGAGAGAAAAGTTGAAAAGCAACATTTATTATCAGGAGTCTTGTGAGCTGCTGAGGTGGTCTTTGGTGAAGAAATCAAGTGCTTTCCTTGAAAGACCCTGCAATTTTTACTTTCCCACCTTTTATTTAGTTGACGTGGCTTCTGGAAAGGCACCAGTCAGCATTTACAGTGATGGACGACAGCCACTGCATTGGAAAGAACCAAAGCAGAAGTGTCCCGGATATGCTGCAGATACAGATTTGTCCTCTTCTCACAGTGCTTAGTTTCATTTCCCAGCTACTGTGCAATGCTCCAGCATCCTGCTCTGCCCCTGCCAAGGCCAGCTACCCCAGGGAATTCCCGGTGTCAGAGCCTGCAGGGCTGTGGGTTTCGTTGCCTGCCTGGAGAGAAAGCAGGGCTGAAGTCCGCTGGGCTGACCCCTGCTGTTTCCGAAGGCTGTGTCCCTGCTGTGAAATGGCTTTTTGATGAGCCTTTGGGATTCGGTGGGCCTGGGCAAGGGCGGTAGGTCCTGGAGACGCTGGCCCTCAGCTCTGCACTTCTCACCTGGGGCAGGGAGGCTCTGCCCTGCGCACGTGGCATCACCCCGTGCCTCAGCGCAGGCACGAGGAGCAGTAGATATTTTGCAGCCTGACAGGGGAGGGTAGGAAGAAAGCTCTCCCTCCGCCTTGGCCCGGTTTCAAGTCGAACCGCTCGCTAGCCCTGCTGCTAGCAAATCCAATGCAGGTGGCTCGTTGCAAAAATTAGCATCTCCTGGCATGCTCGTGTGCTGTAGAACCGGTGTTTAAAACTGTGTTAGCGCAGACTAAAGCAAAAAATCACCACAAAGAAGCCATTTGTGAGTCAGCCTCATAGCAAGAGGTGCTCAGATCTCCAGCCCAACTTGGCAGCTGGTGCAGTGGTAATGAATGGGAGAAACAGGGGCTGTGTTGTGGCTGTTGGGATGAGGACAAGGGAGTTTGCTGCCACTGCATCCAGGCTCTGTCCCCTTCTCTTCTGGCAGGGACAAATGTTTTAATTTATAGAATGGTAGAAAGGTTTAGATTGGAAAAGGCCTTAAAGGTCATTGAGTTCCAAACCCCCAGCCATGAGGAGGGACACCTCCAACTAGACCAGGGGCTCAAAGTCCCATCCAACCTGGCCTTGAACACTTTCAGGGATGGGGCATCCACAACTTCCCTGGGCAACCTGCTTCAGTGTCTCACCACCCTCATCGTGAAAAATTTCTTCCTGGTACCTAATCTAAATCTACCCTTTTCCGACCTGAAGTCATTACCCCTTGTCCCATCACTACATGCCCTTGTAAAAAGTCCATCCCCATCTCTCCTCTAGGTCCCCTTTAGGTACCGGAAGGCTGTTATAAGGTCTCCTCGGAGCCTTCTCTTCTCCAGGCTGAACAACCTGAACTCTCTCGGTCTGTCTTCGTAGGAGAGGTGCTCCAGCCCTCTGATTATCATTGTGGCCCGCATTTATCTCTGAGCTTTGTTCACTAAGGATTTTTGGGCATCACTCATGAGTGATCCTGTAATGCAGGATTTAATTAAGTCAGTCTTGGTGGGAAAGGTGGTCCCAGATGGGACAAGTGGGCTCTGGAAAGGTGTACACCCACTTGGGAGAGTTGTGAACAACACCAGTGAGTTTAATCAGAGGTCTGGATGACCTGGCTTCCAAGCACAGGCTGAAAGAACTTGGGTTTACCCTGATTCCAGGAATGGATGGGATGGTCCCCTCACGCATGGAAGGATGCTGCATAGAGAAAGTGAAAAAAGTACTCTCTGAGTTTACTTCTCATAGGTCAAGAAACCACAAGGTTCCTTGGGGTCAGACTTCAGGGGGAAATTCCATTTAGCAGGAAGAAGCAGCTGAAGAAATGCTACATCTCCGCTGCTGGAAACTTTTACGGTTAGACCAGTGTTTGTCAGAAAGCTGTAAGTAGTACTGACCCTGGCTTAGCACAGGATGGATTAGATGATCTGGGACAGTCCTTCCAAATCCTTTTTTCCCCCTGTTATTCTGGTCTACCAGGTTTCTAGTGGGTGAGGTGGACTTCCTCTGCCTTATGCTGTTCCTCTGAGGGCTGGATGAAGCCACAGTGACCATGACCTTGGAACCTCTCAAGAAGGTGGAAGTGGGAGGATGGAGTCACACTCTCTTTTCCCCACTCATTTGTTGGGTGCTTGATGTGAGGCGGCCCATGGCTACAAAAAACCTTTGTCCCTGGGTGCAAATCCAGGAACCGACCTGCTGCCCATGTGATGAAGGTGTCTTGGTAGCATGGGGAGAGATTGGCAAACTGGGCTGAAGGAAGCAGATCTTGTGTTGCATTCATGAGCCCTCTTTGAAGCCGAGTGGGCCGGGCAGTCGCTAATAGTAGAGTGTGAACCATCAGCGGTGAAAAACAACATCCTTGCTGTCACCATCTGGGCCACATGCTAGCGTGCTCCTGGCAACGGCCTTGGCAGCCTTGGCTCTGTTTCACCAGCATACTTTGAGTTTGGGTTTGAGAAAAAAAGAAAGCAACCCAAAGAGAGAAAAGAAAAGAGCTCTTCAGGGTGAACGTGAAGCCAAACAGTTTAGCATCAAATGCCTTTTGAAAGCAGCTGTGGAGCCTTGCTCCGAGATAAATAAAGGCTGGTTTGAAGCTGGAGAGCTAGCTGGCAGGACACACTGTTCCCATCTTGCCAAATGCTTCCTGGACCACCTGTCCATGCAGGGCTGGGCTCCCCACAGAGCTGCCGGGAGCTGCCCTGGTGCCCCATGCTCCGGCGGAGCAGCTGGGTCTGTCGCCAGGATCCTGATGCCCAAGGTTGGAGCAGGGGCAGGGCTTGGGGTGATTTTGAGGGGTCCTTTCTCTCTCTGGAGAGCTCAGAGAGCTGGAGACCTGGTGGTCTATCCTCATCCTTGTGAGGGTTTTGAGGATTTTTGAGTGGGAAGCAGTCGTGAGAGTTTGGCCGGCAGGAGATGTGCGCTGCCTGGCCCCCTGGGTAGTACCAACTGGAGGCTGTGGTTTTGGGTCGGTGCAAGGTCTGAGTCAAGGGAATTTAAACAAAGCGGGCCCTAAAGTGTCTGTGCTCAGTGTTCTAACAGAAGGAGGAAGGGCTCAAGTAGAAAACATCTGGAACAAGATCAGAAGCCAGACAGGCTCCTAAACAAAGGAGATACATGGCCTTGGAGGAGAAAACAGACATGTAAATGGAGACGGAGGGGGCCAACAACAGGTTGGGTTTCTCTGAATCTCATTTGTTTTCCTTGTGCTGCAACTGTCTAAAGCAAATGCTGGGGGGCTGTGGTGTGCCAGAACA
>KZ506082.1:275606-301935 GCA_002844005.1 Limosa lapponica baueri | reverse complement strand
CTCAGGACTGCATCCAGGCGGGTCTTGAAAATCTCCAAAGAAGGGGACTCCACAACCTCCCTGGGCAGCCTGTTCCAGTGCTCTGTCACCCTCACCGTGAAGAAATTCTTTCTCATATTCGAGTGGAACCTCTTATGTTCCAACTTGATATGGACCTGCTACTAAGGGCTTTCTCTGAAAGCCAGGAGATTGAGTCTGTGTACAGCTCTGGCGTGAAGAGAGTCTGCAGCTCCGTGCCATACTTGTGTAGGCCATCAGGGACAGCACAGGCAGAGTCAAATGCAGAAATTCCCAAGTGAGCCCTTTTCTCAGCTGCTTGCAAAGGGAACTGGAGGAGGCCACAGTGGCTGGGTCTTTGGCGGCTTCCCCATGGAGCAGGTCTGTGCTGCCCCAGGGGCAGCATCTTCCTTCCCAGCCTTCCTGCGGGATGCTTCTGTCCAAGGATTTCCAGGCAGAGGATGACCACAGCCAGGAAAAAGCTGGAGTCTGCGGGGGCAGAGCCAGCAAGAGTGCAAAGGCAGCACAGGGCAGGGGAGCTGGGGAAGTCTCTGGAGCAAATAAGATACCAGGTTGGTATTCTTACCAGGGCACAGCAATACAGAGTGGAAAGTCCCTGGCTGTCTCTTCTGTGTCTGATAAAGCAGACTGGCTCCATGTCCTGCCAAGGAAGGACTTGCTTGTGGATCCTTTTTTTACGGGAAACGGAGGGGAGAGTCGGAAGGATAGCAGTCAGAGAGATGGGAAAAAAAAAAAAGGTAGCCAGATCCTTCCTTCATGCTGCTCCATGCACAGCCACTGTGTTAGCCGGGCCCCTAAACTGTTGGGAGGTCCTGGGCAACAGGTCCAGGAGTTCTCATCTGCAGTCTGGGAGTATAACACTGGAGCCTTCTAAGTTCCTGAGCTCCCCTCCTCTCTCCTAATGCTACCACGGTCCCTGTAGAAGTGTACTGCTCCCCACCACAGGAAACCCTGAAGGTCTATTAAAGCCTCCTCCTGCTTCAGGTGGGCTGACCCAGGAACCCTCCTCACTTTTGGTTTGAAACACACTCCTTACAGCCCATTACAGCACTGCCAGGGCCAACCCAACTGACCCTGTGCTAATGTTGTCCCCAGGCCTGACAGGAGATGTGTCCACCCCCGAAATGATCAGGTTGCAAGTTTAAAGTAAAGGGGACTGCCCTTTTCACACCTCTGTAGATAAGCCATGGAAACGTGCAGTGCAGGGCGCTGGAGGGTCTCAGCCAGGGGCTGGATAAACCCATCACAGGTGGGTGCACATCGTACCACGCAAGCTCCACCTGGGGAAACTCCTGTGCTAGTGACTCCTGGGTGCTGGGTGCTGGCAGGGAAGAGCGACCGATTTGCTCTGTTTCTTGAGCTTTTTCTTATATATCTAGTAGTGGCCTCAGCTGGAGAGAGAGAGAGAGAAAGTGATGCAGCCTCTGTCTTGGCCCAGCACTGCTGTTCTTGGACTGTCTCCTCTGTTCTTTGCACTGCTAAACTTCACCCAGTATCTATAACATCCACTTATTGTGTAAAATATATTGCCGCTGCTCTGAATCATCAGAGAGTGTCATTAACCTGCTCCCACCTTTTGTGTTGATGACCTGTGACAAACCCCATGGGGTCCTGGGGCACCTCACCACTGGACTGAGACCCATAGTTACTTCACTTTCTTTTACCCTGATTGCTGTAGCCATATCTCACCCCTCAGCAAGCCTGGGACAAGGGGTACCAGCAGAGGTTCTTCCCTGTCCTTCATCCCCAGGAGGTCTTCACCTATCCAGCATTTCTTGCATCCTGAGGAAGCAGCTGCAGATGGAGGAGCCATGATGGCTGTCTGGGAGGGAGCATGCTGGTCCTTTGACCTCCCGTCCTGAGGGAACAAGAGCTCTCCTGGCTCCCTGCCCTGTCCTAGCAATGCTTAACCGAATGTCCCTGCTGCCCGAAAAATCCCAGCCAGCAGAAAAAGGCGGCCACCCGCCGGGAAGCAGAAGGAAGGCACCACCGAGCCTCCTCTTTGTCTTTGTTTGGGCAGGCAAAGTCCAAGGCTAGCTGTCGCACGGAGACACGGAGACATTCCCGGCCATGGGTGTGAGCCAGCACATCCCGGAGACCCACAGGAACTGACAGCAGAGAAAAAAACAAGCTGGAGAGGACTTTGCCTGAGGGTATCCAGGGGAGCCCAGAGCTCAGGACATGATGCATGAGGTTGGGCGGTCTTTGTGTGCTCCCTGTGCCTCTCTGCTCACCGCGATGGGGCCCTCCAGCTCCTAACGGGAGAGAAACAGCAAGATCCTGGCTGCCCAGGGAGGTTGGTGGGACCAGATCTCATATGGTGTTTGTGAGAAGCCCAGACCACATCTGGTGCTGACTGTGGAGTGAAAAACTGCTGATGGGTCACTCCAACCCCTTTTAAGTATTTTGTGATTTGGTTGTTGCTTATGGGTTGTTGTTTTCCTTTTTTTTTTCATTTAAAAAGAGAGTGATTTCTGGGGACAGGGATGCTTGGGGTGAGCCTGGCAAGCCTCAGAGACGGGCACAAAGTAATGGACCCTCCATCTAAATCTCTTGCGGCTGCTGTTGCTCTACCCCAAACACCATTTCTGGGGCAAGAAGATTCATGGTCATCTTGTGGAAAGGCATCCCTTGTCACCAGCATGTCCCACAGTGGAGGAGCAGTCCCAGCAGAGCGGATTGCCACCGGCCTGTGTTGGAGAGTTTATCAGGCTTGAAAGGCTGAGAGATTTTGGTCTGTTTAGCCTGGAGAAAAGAAGATTGAGAGGGGAACTCATCAACGCTTATCAATAAATATCTAAAGGGCAGGTGCCAAGAGGATGGAGCCAGACTCTTTTCAGTAGTGCCCAGTGACAGGACAAGGGTCAACAGGCACAAGCTGAAACACAGGAAATTCCATCTCAACATGAAGAAAAACTTCTTTATTTTGAGGGTGCCAGAGCACTGGAGCAGGCTGCCCAGAGAGGGTGGGGAGTCTTCTTCTCTGGAGATGTTCAAAACCTGCCTGGATGCCTTCCTGTCCAGCCTGCTCTGGGTGACCCTGTTTTGGCAGGGATGGTCTCCAAAGGTCCCTTCCAAGCCCTACAATTCTCTGATTCTGTGATTCTGTGATCAGGCAGACATGGTTGCAGCTCTGAACTCTGGGAGCACCTCAGCTGAGGGGGAATGACCTTTCAGAGCTCTGCTTCTCAGTGACATTGGA
Organism: Limosa lapponica baueri; assembly: GCA_002844005.1. Taxonomy (NCBI): domain Eukaryota; kingdom Metazoa; phylum Chordata; class Aves; order Charadriiformes; family Scolopacidae; genus Limosa; species Limosa lapponica. Next base: position 298,715 of record KZ506082.1, on the reverse strand, counting down.
ATCATCCTGCTGCTGTGGCCCTGCCATAGTCTGTGTGTGTCACTCGCCATCCCTCTCCTCCTTCCCTGTGTAACAGAGTGAGATGAACTCTTCCACTCATTGCCTGCCTGGTCTGTTTAGATGAGATTTTAAGATCTTCAGGGTCTAATGTAGGTCTGAGTCTCTGATCATCTCCCATGAGAGTCATGGTTCCTGCGTGGCTTGGACAGGCACACGTGGCTGGCACATGCTTGTGGTCTGAGTGCTCCTTGCAGATTGCAGGAAACCCAAGCCATGGTACGAGTGTTGGCACTGCTCATAGCAAATGCTTCAGCGCTCTCTTTCCCTCTCTACTGTCTGGAAATCCCAGGAAAAGACTGCCACATTTCCAGGCCAGAGGAGCTCTGCATCGGCCACGTAGCACTTGTCTTTGCTGGAGACATTATCTCAAGGATTCTGTGATGTGCTGGGATGGGTCCACAAGCCTTGCTCGCCACAGCTCCCTTCTCTCACAAACATAGAGAAAGGAGAAGTCATCTCCCAAACCTCCATCAGCACCAGCAGTGGTTGCAGGGAAGCAGGGGGAACCGAGAATGGGAGACCTCCACATGTGTCCTGCTGCTTATGACAAAAGAGCTTGTACAGCATAGAGCAAACATGGGAAAAAGCCAAACCCTCCATCCTGGTGGGTTTCTGCTACTGTTTTTTTTTTATTCTCCCATGCTCATACAGGTAAGCCTGCGTCAGTTCAGAGCTAACATCACATCAGTGCTCCACACACACTCCCTAGTGCCATTCCCTGGGTTTGTCCCCGCTGACACCCTGAAAATACACCTCACCTTCCTCGCGTTCCTGGCTGGTTGTTACCAGGTGGTGCGTGGCCCATTGTACCCATGTGAGGACACTGAGACCCACCTGGTTTACAGCCAGGGATGGGGCAAGTGCGGCAAGTGCATGCCAGTGAATACTTCCCAACTAATTAAGGATGTATTCCAGAAAGCTCCAAGCCATGCACAGCTAATGCCTCACATCGGCGCCGTTTACCTCCGCAGCAAAATAAGCTGCTGATTATGCAGCAGCAGATTAAAGGGCTTTTAATATCTTTATTGGGTACAAGATACACAGAGTCAGCCTGGTAACTGCCTTCAAGGAAAAAAAAAAGTGAAGGTAAATCTAAATGACTAAAGGAGAGCTCAGCGCTTTATCCCCCTTTTTACAATCTTCTCAGGTTTGCAGATTACACAGCCCTGGGCACACTTGCGTAAATATTCACAGGGACATGATGCAGGTTCATATCCTTGAAGGGACACTTGCAATCCCAATGTCTTAGTCTTGCCCTCTCTCTTCTTGCTCTGCCCGTGCTAATTTGTCCTGTGCTACTGGTGGGTTGTGTGACCGGAGAGGTTCTTTGTTACTCTGCATCCAGGAGCAGCCAGCAGAGGGGCAACAAGGGTTACATCTTCTCAGGAGAGATGTGTGACATCAAAAGTCCAGATCCTAGAGACACCAAGAGGCCTGGCTTCCCTTGGTGTGACAGGAGCAAAGCCTGACATCCAGCTGGGCAGCAACCCCACCTTGCACCTTGTGGGGTTTCTGCTGCTGCCCATCATCCCCATCCCCATCCTCCTTGTGTGCAGCTGTCTTATTTGGCTTTTCTTACTTTCTAGATCCCAGCTGTGCTTTGAGGAAGAGTATGGGGATTATTATACAAGGGGGAATCACAGTAGCGGTCGCTGTGGGCTGTGCTGGTGCCTGTGCAAAGGGAACTTGCACTTCCCTTTGCAGTCTGTGTCCCAGCAAAGGCCACAGATCCTTTCCGTTTTTGCTTTTTTTTTTTCTTCTTCAAAGTGGCTGTCTTCAGGAGGAAATGAAAGCATGACCCTTCAGGCACCGGCACCCTTCCTCTTGGCTCCAGACCCCTCCAGACCAGCTCTTAAGCCTCTTATGGGTTTCCAGCCCTGCAGAGCAGGGAGCACTACAGAGGTGAAGCAGGTCTGCAACTCACCTGCCAGGTCCTCACCATGGATCCTCAGGCCACAGCTGAGGAACCGCTGCGTTTAAGGGCTCATGATGCGAAAGGGTAGAGAAAGAGGTTACCGACTGCAGAACTTGGTCCTGGAGCAGAGCCAACGTACTTATGCAAGAGGAATAAGCAGACAGCTAAAATCCCGCAGGAAGCGGAGCCTGCTAACCCACTGCAGGGTCTGAGCCACCAACAATGCCGACTTCTTCGCCTTTCCTCCATTATGAGGCTTTGGCTTCTTCCCCTCCTGTTGGGCCACAGCAGGCTGCCATCCTGGCGATGGTGGCACACAGATTGTACTGTGTTGTCTTCCATTTACCCTCCATATGGGACCCTTAACTCAGCAGTTACCTTTAGCCATTCTACAGGCAGGAATCTGAACTTCTTGACTGTCCCAGTGCCCCCTGAAGACGTAGTGGTGCCCACTGCAGGGCATCAGAGCTGCGTGGATGACAGCTACTGAAGCAAATGTTGTCCTGTCCTGGCAGGTTTTTGTCCCAGGTCAACTAGCCTGGACCGTTGACCCCAAGGGTGGGCAGCATTCCCAACACGTTATTTGGGAGCAGCAAAGAGAGTTTAATAGGATGGAGGCTGGCTGTCACATGCTCGTTGGCCCATAGCTGAAAAGCAGTCCCCAGCAGAGCTGATTTCCTAGCCCAGATGTAGCTGGAGGGCCCCTGCTCTTCTCTGTGCAGTGTTGGTTTCTGCTTGATGCTTCTGCTGCGGCTCCCCATGTGTCACAGTGGGTTATTGCCTCTGGAGAGCAAGGTCAGCTGAATATGGGGAGGCTCATCCCTCAGCTCTGCACACAGAAAAAGCATTTTCTCAGCCCCCTCAGCCACCTTGCTGGCTAATGACTTTTGCCCATCACCTGCTGAGGGAGCTGAACCAGCACAAAGGGGATGCACAGCCCCACAGACCCCAGCACAGCCCCTTTGCCTCTGCCACCACTGGCCCACACCACTCACATGGCCAAGACACTCTGAAAGGCCACGGAGAGAGAGGTGCAGGTCCTTACTCAGAGCAGCTCCTTGCAGCTCGTCAGCGTTTCTGAAGCATTGGCTGCTTCACGCTTAAAGGACATTCTTGCCTGGCAGCAGCTGGTGAGGGACGTGGATGGTGTCCGGCAAGCAGGAGGGGACATGGCTCCCAGTTTGCTCCAGAGCCCCTGGCTTGCTGGTTAGCTTGGGACCATGTGACACCAGCATGAAAGGAGGGTCCAGCCTCCAGGGATCTGAGATAGGGGAAAAACAAGGATGGGGAATGAGAGGGTGCCTGCCATGGCAGCCTGTCACCTTTTAGAGATGCCATGCAAAGGTGGGAAACATTTGCTTGGTGACAACCACCCAGGATGAAAAACCCAGAACCTTGAACCTACAGGGAAGGGCCAGAAGCGCTCCCAGGACCTGGACTGGAAAGCCGTCATCAGGCACACATCAAGGCAAAGATGTGACATCCCCTGTGACATCAGACAAGGGGATTTGTCCATTCCTTGGTGTCCTCGGGTCAGGACTGACGGTCAAACCTTCCTGGATCTGTACATCCCACCTTCAAGAGTGATGCAGCCATGTCTGTGCTGAACTGCTGCTCTGCTGCCTTCGGAGGCTGTGAGTTTGGCAAAGGGATGGGGAAGCCTCAAGCCACAGGGACGCACCAGAGCCCACACCACCCATGTTGTCACTGCTTCTGCCCTGATCCCACATCCCCAGGCATCATCAGCACATGCCAACACACGGGCTGGCAGGGAGCCCAGCTATGCTGGAGGGAGCCAGAAGGGCTTTATACCTGCCCTCCTCGTGGTTCAGTGGTTGTTGTGATGGGTCAGTGGCTTGCTGCCCTGAGCCACATGCTGCAGACCAGCTCCAACCAACAGCTCCTTCAGTTTCTGTTCCCCGGTCACCTTCTTCCTTTAATTTTTCACATCTTTCTCTTCGATTACAAATAGCCCTGAGAGGGACTTCCCAGCCCTCAGGGAGGAAGAGGCAATAATCTCTTCCTGAAGGAAGCAGCCAGGATGCCTGAAGGACCCTTCTCACCCAAGAGTAAATGAAACTAAATAAAGTCCCCAGACAGGAAACGATGGAGGCAGCAAGGACAGAGGAAGCTGTCAGGAACAGGGCTCCCAAGCACTTTGGGGAGGAAATAGAGCTGCTGCTGCTGCTAGCTTGGGGGGGCTGCCAATGTGAACCTGGCCGTTGGGGTTCCCTGGTGCTCCTGTCCAAGCACTGCTGAGCTCTGGAGCCCCAGGTGTCCCTCAAAAGCTGGTGGCACACTGTCGAATGGCCATGATTCCTGGTCAGAGACTCCAAGGAGTGCTTTGAGCAGGATGAATTACTACTTCTCATTCTGTAGCTCTGCACTGGAGACAGCTGCCATCCCCACTAGCCACCCAGAGGTCTTTGCTCTAGAAACAAAACCTGCCTCTTAAGAGACTGTCTTCTTCCCTCTGGTGAAGGTACCTACATGGTGGTCTGGGTGGTCTGCAGGAAAATCTGCATTCAGTGTCCTTACCCTTCGCTGGTGCTCGGGTCTGCTGATCCTGTAGCAGCTGGGGTTGTGCCCTTCCACAGACCCTCTCCGCCACACAGGACAGACACAGCTGAGATGACACGCTTTTCTCTTGACATTGGCTAATTGGCTTGATTTGTCCGTATTAAACATTTACCATCCACAGTTAGCTCCTTCATCAGCTATGACACATCGTGTTTAACCACACAGTGATATTGCAGCAGTGCCAGCGCCAGCAGCAAGCGCTCAGAAAACTTCTGCACAAGGCTGACACAGAGGCCATGAGAAAATCTGGGGCTGGATTCAAACAAATGTACACGAGCCTGGAAATGCATATGAGCTGGCAGAAGATCTTAGACAAGTGTGCGCATCCACCTGCACAAGCCTTCATCCCTGCCTCCTTTATTTATACCCAGCATAGTGGCTTGCCTGTGGACCTGGGGGCTTGCAAGGAGGAATAAGCACACATTTGGCTTGCAAACCACAGCGTTAATTAATTCCCAGCAAAAGCTTCTGGGTTTCACTTTGTGGCTGTGGAAGTTCAAGGTGATACCCATGGCAAGTAGATCCCTCTCCTGCATGCCTGGGGCACTCAACCCCACCAGCACAGGGTAAGGGATGGGTCTTCCAGGACCAGAGAGAAACCAGGCAGGTGAGAAAGGAAAACAATTTAAGAAATGTCAGAGAAAATAAGATGAGGAGTACACCAGGGGTCCCTGCCTCCCCCAGCCCCATTCCTGAGCAGCCTTTGCCTCCAGGGTTTTGCCCTGAGGGTTTTCTTAGCCTCCTCTCACACGGAAGACAAGTAATTCCCCAAAAGGCTGTTTTGAAGGCAATGTTTGCCATCTAGTGGGAAAACAGGGTCTGGGCACACCTCTTGCCTGCAGAAGGATGGGGCTTGGGGTTGTTTAGTCAGGAGCTGGGGGCCATGTTCTTCCTAGCCCATAGCTGGGCAGTAGCTCCCAGCCCCAGCCGGGAGCTCTGAGGAGGGAAACTGGGAGAGGTGGTGCTGGCTCATCTACCTGCAGGCAGCTCACTGGGCTCTTTGCAGCCAGCCATGGATGCCTGTTTGAGTGTGGATCCCCAGCCCAAGCCCAGGAGTGGTCCCTGGCTGAGCTGGTGCCCAGCATATGTGGGGAGCTGAAAGAAGTGCTCTGGAGTAGGAGGGAAAGCACGATGCCCTGAGTAAATAGTGCCTTCCAGGTCAGCATGCCCCTGGGGACTAGTGGCCCTCAGGCTGGCACCCTCCTGGGAATTCCTGTATTCCAGATCACCATCCTCTTGGGGATCAGTGCCTTCTAGATTGGCATCCCCGGCATTCTCCTGGCTATCAGCACCCTTCCAGGTCAGCATCCTACCAAGCATCAGTGCCTCCAGGTCAGCATCCTCCCCAACATCAGTGCCTCCAGGTCATCATCCTCCCCAGTATCAGTGCCTTCCAGGTCAGCCTCTTCCCGATTGTTGGTGCCTTCCAGGTCAGCATCCCTCTGATGATTGGTGCTTTCCAGGTCAGCATTCCCCTAGGGATCGATGCCTTCCAGGTCAGAAGTGGGGATCCTCCTGGGGGTCAGTCAGCATCCTCCAGAAAATCTCTGATGTAGACACAGACCTGGCACTTTCAGCCCCTCACCACCTCCAGATCCATCAGCACAGAGGTGACTATGCCAGCACCCAGTATGTACGTGGAGCTCAGCTGCTGCCACATCTGGCGGATCTCCCAGCGTGGAGCAAAGGCTGAGGGTTGTTTGTGTGCTGGGAGGGCCCCATGTGTTGTAACCCTGCAAAGCCACATGAGACTCCCAGAGTCACATTTAACTCTGGCCCATCGCTTTCAGGATGCAGAGAAAGGTCCAGCTGTACAGGGATGTCTGTCTGCCCAGCGCCTGCTCCGTGCAACCCTGACAACCCAGGGAGCACTGGAGTCCCCCAGCTGGTTGAGGAGCTCCTGCAAAGGGCTGGGTCATGCTGTTCACAGCCTCTCCTTACGTGGTCTGCCCCTGCAGACAAAGCAGCTGATGTGGCAGCGGAGGCAGGGGACCACAAGGTGCAGCCAGTGGGAGGAGAAGGCATGGAGGCTCCGTGTCCCTCCCCAGGGCAGCTCCCAAAGTGTGTCCTGCTCTGTTTCAGGCCCTGCAGCTCTGGAGGCAGCTGGAGGAGAAGATGGAGTTTCTGCCATCATCTCCTCTGAGCAAGTGACACGGCAGCTTTGAGGAGATATGGTCCTCACACTGCACAGCAGAGAAGGAGTGTGCACAGGGAATAGGCAGTGGGCCCTGCTATGAAAAGCTGCATGTGTCCCCCAGTGCCACCACGCTTCATGGCAGGCAACAAAACATTGGGAGCTCTTGCTTGGACAACAGGACTGTTTTCACTGCAAAAGAGGCTGGTAGGAGAGTCCTGGGCTTGGTAAGCTCATTCGGAGAGCTGCTGCTGCTCTGCGGAGGGAGCAGCCGTGTCCTGAGAGCATCACGAGCAGCAGTGTTTTGGTACAGCGAAGCTGCTGGCTTGAGCCTCCCAGCACCTCTGTGGCCAGGTGCTTGGTGTTTCCTGGCCGTAAAAGACCAACAGCATCCTGGAGGCAGGGAAGGGGCCAGCCCCAGCAAGCAAAGACAGAAACAACCCATTCCTGCAGGGAGAAGCCTACAGTGGGGCAGCAAGAACAGATGTCTCAGGCCTCTACCCTCTCCACATCTGTTTGGGTGCCAGCACATCTGTCTTGGCAGGTTACATTGCCCTTTCTATTTTTCAGGAGAGAATGGATGATCAGCAATGAGCTTGCAGCTATAAAGGGAGGCAGATGAAAAAGAGAGGGTATAGATGATCTCAGGGTCTCCAGCAGGCTGTGCACTTGGACCCTCTAGCAAAACCCCAGGCAGAGGTAACCCATGTGCAGGTGAGATGAAAATTATGGCCGAAGTGAATGGTCAGCACTGAGTTTTTAAAGCATTTGTGTTTGGATTCACTGTGTCCCTGGGGCTGTTCTGCTTCTCCCTTCCCAGTGCCCAGACAGCATGAGATGGAAGCGGCTAGCGAGGACGATGCAATTCCTCTGGAGATGCCCCACATGCTCCCCTGACACTCTTGGGACCTGCACTGGTAACAATTTGGGCTCTGTCTCCTCATGTCAGCTGTGATGCCACTTGCATGGGGCTGGGTGCATGGGTCACACCTGGGACCTTCCCAAACACTGCCCTTGCTCTGCCCATGGGTCTCCCTTTACCAGCCTTACACACTTGGCCTCTCAGACATCTTCACAAGTCAGTCGCTGCATACAACCCCTGTATTTGGGTGTCCAAACTGCCTATCCATCCACCCATCCACGTATCTACCCATATATCCATCCCTTCCTCCCTCTGCCAACTGATCCAGGCATCCATCTGTACGTCTGAACAGCTCCTTCCTTCAATCCATCCATCCTTCTCTCCCTGCTGAACCACTGACTGTGTATATACCCCTTCCTTTCTCCCTCACCTCATGACATATATATGTTCCATGCCCCTGTGGCTTCCATGATCTGCTGGAGCTGCTTTTACTTCTTTTCTTGGCTCAGGACGAGGTGGAGAAGGAAGCGGGAGCAGCCATGAGAGGTAAGTTGAGACTGTTTTGCTTCAGAGTCCTGTGCAACCCGCCTCCTCCCCTGTGGAACACGGGCTGATCCTGGCAGAGAGGCAGGGAGAGGAGGAGGCTAGCTGGCCTGAGGGCCAGCCCAGATCTTTGGCAGGGCTGGTGGCAGCCAAGCAGCCCAGCCACCTCCGTGCAACCATCCACAGCCAGTGCCCTGCTGCAGAGGCTTTTGCCCAGGCTATTGCTTTCCCAAAGGAGAAAGTGCACTGCTGGATGGCTGGTGGAACCCAGCCCCTGCCTGAGAGATGGTCTGGATGTGGCCACCCTGCATTGGATGGAGACAGACACGGACCTTTCTGCACCTCTGTGCTGGGGACCTCCCCAGGCGTGTAGCATTGCCTGCTGGAAATTTTTGGGCCTCCAGCAGGACCCAGGCCATGCTCCCCTGCACTTTTGCCCTGCTGGTCTTGGGCTGGTCCCTTTCTCACGCCAGGGAGCTGGACCCATCCCTGCTCCTCGTGGATGCAGCCCACAGGCTGCTTCGACCTGGCGCAGCCTCAGCATCCCCAGGCCTGGCCCGTACCAGCTCCCCAGCCATCTTGGCACAGCATCCGCCCCGGGGAGGGTGGGATACAGCAGCGAGGCAAGTTTGGAAACGCTTCTGCCTATCTGGGCAGGGTGGGTCCAGGCAGGGCTCCAGCCTGCAGCAGGCAGCCTCCTGCTCGCTCAGCGGCTGCGCCAGCCACCGAAGAGCCCGAGAAGAGCCCGAGCCCTGGAGGAAGTGCCCTGGCCCCGCGGTGGGACAGGGAGGTGCCGGCACTGGGACTGCTCTCATGGTCCCTTCCTGTTTTTCTTCTTCACGGCTTGAAGGCAAAGTTGACTTTGGCATCTGGAGCCCTGTCCTTTATCCCAGATTGCTGCTCACCCCAGCCCTCCCCTTGCATCTCCACCGATCCAGTGGAAAGCCCTGTTCGCCCATTTCCAGCACCAAGGCATCCTCCCCCCGGGCAGCTGGGAGGGCAGCACCCAGCACCGATCATCTTTACCTCCCCAAGCACCGCTTCCTTGGGGTCCCCGATGCCCTTTTGTCACGTTTACAGGCTGCTGGGGCAGGGAGCTGAGACATGGGGCCACAGTGCAGGCAGGCAGGACTTTGTGGTGGCATGCATACGTCTCGCCTGCTTTTGGTACCTCCAGCTGCCAAATGGGTGGCAGATCCTGTCTCTAAAGATTCCATCAGAGAGGAAAGGAGACACCCTCCAGAGCCAAGGGCAGCAGGATGCTGTGATGAGGTACCAGATGAGGACCTGCCCTCAAGCTGCCCTGATCACCAGAACTAGGTGTCCCCACCCCCTGGTCAGGCAAGCCCCAGCTAAGGAAGGGGACACAGGGCTTGGCACATGGGGACAGCACAGCTATGGGTCCCCTTTGCCTGCCGTTTCTCATTTATCCACCTAAGCTAGCCCCCACAATGCAGACACACATTCCCTTGCGGATGTATGAGGCTCCAGTGGTCCCTGCACCCTCCAGCCAGCAGCAACCCCCTTCTAATTTGGAGTGTGCCTGGACTTTCTGGAGTTTATAAGCAGGCAGGATATGGGGGCCAAAGCTGCCGTCTCACACTCTCTCCCATTTTTTGGCCTTTGTGCTCCTGCGTCTCAAGCCAGCGTCAGCCTCTAACCAGCACCAGGTGCCGGGAAACCACTGAGCTCCGTTTGCAAATGCCAGAGCTACAGCTATGGGGTGGCCATCACTCGTGTTCAACAGCCTCCTGTGGACAACCACAGCCCCGATCCCCTCCATGGTGGCAGGGGAGTGGGATCTGGTGGTGATAAGAGCGGGTTTCCAAGTGGAAAGCACTGCCCATGCCATGCTGGGGACCGAGGGGAGACAAGGGTGACCATGACAAATCAGAAAGAGTGCTGGCTGGGTCAGATGCTGGGGACTAGAGTCCAGCAGGTGATGGCAGTGTGGCACAGCTCTAGCTGGCAAGTTCTGGGATGCACCTGGGAGAGGGGATGTGGCTGTTGGGCCCAGAAGCCCAGCCAGGATCTGGCCCCTTATACCTCCCCAGCTTGGTGAGCTGCCTTGCTTGCTCCATTGGAGGGCCCTGCTCCTGTCCAAGGAGGGTGCAAACCCAGTAGCACACCGCAGACAGAGGGCTGAGTCCCATGCCCCCCCACCAGGGGCAGCGAGGCGCTGGGACACACCACAAAGCCAAGCACTGGCACGGACAGCCCCCCAGGGTGGGTGTGCAGGGCCACCCAGCAAGGGCACAGGGCTCCATGGGCACACAAGCCATTGGAAAAGGCACACCCATGCCCTGGTCCCCTCCAACCCAGTCCCCAGGAGGACCCTTTCAGGATGTCCCCATCCTCCAGGCTCCCTCTGCATTCCAGGTTCAGGGGCAGCCCCGGTGCCCAGCCAGGGGTGACACATCTCCCCAGTGGGGGTGGGCGCAGGGGCCCACCCCATGCTGGCTCTGCTCCCTGCGCCGCTGCTGCCTGACTTTCCACCCAGCCCCATCTGGATCTCATCGGGCTCTGGCGCTGAACACCAGGGTCGGGAGGTGCCAACAGATGGAAGCCATTAGAGGGGCCAGGTTGAGGCGCAGGGAGGGGGGCCACATGCCGAGTGAGGGGGGCTGTGCAGAGGGTCCTGTCCCTGCTGCTGGGCTGGCGAGGGCAGAGGAGATGTCCCAGGCAGCTGCCTGCGTCCTCTTCCGGCACTCAGCAAACGCTGGCCTGGGCGAGGGTCTCTCTCAGCCCCTCCAGGTGCCCGGGGAGGGGGCTGACCTGTTTGGGGTCCAGCACTGCTGCCGGTCCACCTCCTGCAAGGACCATCTCCAAGCGGCCACATGCCGAGTGAGGGGGGCTGTGCAGAGGGTCCTGTCCCTGTTGCTGGGCTGGCGAGGGCAGAGGAGATGTCCCAGGCAGCTGCCTGCATCCTCTTCTGGCACTCAGCAAACACTGGCCTGGGCGAGGGTCTCTCTCAGCCCCTCCAGGTGCCCGGGGAGGGGGCTGACCTGTTTGGGGTCCAGCACTGCTGCCGGTCCACCTCCTGCAAGGACCATCTCCAAGCTGGCACCTCACCCAGTGCCACTCACCTCTTCCCTGGCCCAGCACCATCTGCAAGGGTGGGTGTTTTGCCTGGGCAGTGCCAACACTACCCCCTTTATTGGCATCACTGCTCCATCCAGCCACAGCACGGTGGAGAGGGGCAGAGGGACAGGGGGTGTCCCTTCTGCCTGCTGGTGAGGGGTGACGGGCAGGGCTCAGCATCCTCTGCTCATTGATGCCCGGCACCCCTGGGAGCCTGCACCCATGGTCCCCCTCAACACTAGGCAGTGAAGTGGGGCTGGCTCAGTGTCTTATCCCCAAATGTGTTCAGCAGCTCTCGGCGGTGGGGCTGGCCCGTCGCCGAGTCGGAGGTGCCTCCAGTTGGCTCCTGGCAGGCACCGGCAGCCCAAAGCTCCTGGGAGCAGAGTCTCTCTTCTTAGGGTCCATCCTGCACCCCCAGAGTGCTGGGAGCTCCGGCAATGTCCACGGCTGTGGGGTGACCCGGGAGACGTGGGGTCCTTGGGTGCCAAACAGTGGCATCAAGTCCCATGCGTGGACAAGCAGGTGCAGGGAGCTGGGATCGGCCACTACAGGATCTGGGCCTCTGACGAAAGAGAGGGAAAGGGGTCAGGGGGGGCACTGACCTGCCCCCCGCCACCCCACTCCCTCCCCTCCAGTCTCCCCAGTACTCCCCCCGCACCCTGACTCACTTGGCAGTGCCTTCAAGTGGGTGGCAGCAACCAAGAAGTTGTGGGGTTTGGTCTTCTCCTTGCCGTGTTTCCTCACCCGGAGCCTGGGGACAGAACAGCAGTGGCTGAGGACCCCCAGCAGCCCCCCTGGGCACCGGGACTGCCTTCATCACAGGTGATCCCACTCTGCATCTTCATCCAGCTGTGCCCAGCTGAGCCCAGCTGAGCCTGGCTGCTCCAGCGGGTCAGCTCCAGGGCTACAACAGGAACCCTCTGAGATAGAGCAGGGCTGGGATGGGGACAGGGACTGACAGCAGAGCTACAGCATGGCAGGGAGAGCCGAGGATGAGAGGGGACCTGGGGACAGGACCAGCAGGCACTGCCAGGAGCAGGACACTCAGGGGGCAAAGGCATATGGAGCAGTGGATGCACTGACTCTGGAGCGTGAGAGTCCCCAGCAAGGCAGGAGACTCTGGGGGGATGTTAGTAGCAGCAGCATCTTTGGGGGATACCGAGAAAGGTCCCATAGATGTGGGTTCATCAGGAAGACCCCAGGCAGGCTGGGCAGTATCTCAGCTGGTGGGGTGTGCTGGGAAAAGGCACTGATGTGGCAGGGGGGCAAGGGGAGCACAAACCACCTTCTGGGTCTGGCATCAAGTCTGTTTGGGCAGGGACCCCAGGTCAGGGCTGTGGGGACACAGGGCACCCCATGCTGAGGGTTCAGGGGCCAGAGTGGGATGGGGACAGCAATCACATAGACCCCTCCCTCTCAAAACCCAACCTACCAGATGAGGACGGTGATGACAAGAACAGCAGCCAGGACAAAGAAGGCAAAGATCCCGAGGGACACCAGGACGGCCATCTTCTCTAGGGGGTCACTGCGGTCTGGGACAGAGGGACTGTCATGACCGAGGGATGCCACAGGCCCCTGCACCCGGGACACCCTATTGCAAGCTCCTGGATTCCCCAGCCACACAGGGGCATGGGGGAAGATACCCATTCCCATTACTCTCGGCCACATGTGTGCCCAGGCAGGCAGCTGCCTGTGGGCAGTCCCCACTCCTGTCCGTCACCGCCGGCTCTACTCACTGATGGGCTCAGGGTTGGGAGCCTGGGAGGGCTCCTCAGCCAGGCTCTCCAGACTGGCATCGGTAGTGGTTTCTTCACTCGTTGTGGTGGCCAGGTCTGGAAGGACAGAGGGGATAGGAAACGCTCACCCAAAAGCATAGGCAGAACGTCAAGGACTCACAGAGAGGAGCCTCTTCTGCCCAAGGGGTCCCATAAGCCCAAGGATGACCCTGGGGTGCCAGTGGTGCTCTGGGAGACCCGCTCTACCCCAAGGCTATGGGGGGCAATCCCCAAAAGGCAGCAGCAGGGCTGCAGCCTGCCATGGGGCTGGGAGATGCCCTGCCCTCTTGCAGGTCTGCCTCCCACCATGGGGCCAGTTTTTGGATGGTGCACAGGACCAGCTTTTTGGGTCAGCTTTAAGGGATCCCAAGAGCTGGGACTGACTCTGGGTGATGTTTAGGGGAATGGGTACTGTGGGGAAGGGGCTGCAAGGGGCAGCCCAGGGTGCTGTAGGGGCTTTGGGGAGGGATGGCGCAACCCAGTAGGGCTGCTGGGGGCTGCAGCCTGTCCCCATCACACCTCTGACTGGTGTTGCCCGGGCCTCGGCGCTCCACTCGCTCCAGTTCCCCGCATCCAGGAAATCCTTGGCGCTGACTTGGACCACGTGCTCCAGCCCAGCGAAGGCATCCGTGATCACCTCGGACAGGTTCACCGTCTCCACCTGCACCAGGCAGAGGGGAGCTGTGGGGCAGGCAGGGGCACCCCTCACTGCCCTCCCTGGCCCTATGCCCACCCCACTCTGGCCTTTGCCTTCCCTCGCCCACCACTTACCACGGACCAGGAGCGGTGAATGATGGGCCGATACTGGAGCCGAAACCTGAGCTGGAAGTGGGGTTCCTTGGGCCAGGAGGAGGGGTACTTCCAGCTCACGTGGAGCCGCCGTGGGGCCAAGGGGACGGGCTTCACCACCAAGCCCTCTGGAGGGTCTGGCTTAACTGTGTGGGAGAGGACAGGGAGTCGTTGTCACACTAGGGGTGTTGGGCTCCCCACTGCCACCCAGGCTGGATGCCCAGGGGATGGACGGACAGATGGACAGATGGGGACTCACTGATGGCCTGCATGGTGACATCAAGGAGGCGGAAGCTGGAGCCCAGGGGGTTTACCTCGGTGATGTTCAGGCGGTAGGAGCTCCAGAACTCTGACCCATGGACAGTGCAGGTGCCTGGGCGGGATGGATCCTGCAGGCACAGCCCCACGTGCCCGTTCTTGTTCCTGCAAATGAGGAGGCAGAGTGGTGACATGTCCCCCCACCCACCATGCACAGTTTCCCGGTGCTACTGAGGTGCTGCCATTTGGGGAGACCCCCGTGCCAAGAGTCTGGTGGAGGGGGCAGTACCCATTGTGGCTCAGACAGGGTCTGCCAGCTGCCCTCACCCTTCCAGAGCCTGACATGTCCCTCTGAGAATGACTGAAGAATGTCCCTCTGAGAATGACATCCCATCCTCATATTCCTCCTGGGAAGGTCCCTCTCCTGGGGCAATCCCTTCTCCCAGGGCCCCAGGCTTAGGGAGCTGGTTCCCTATGGCTTTGGGCACCCCGCTGAGGACAGTGGCAGAGCCTTTGGGATGGTGGTCAGTCCCCAGGGAGTGGGACTGGGGTGGGAGCCAGTCCTACCTCCGCTTCTCTTCACCCGTCAGTGATTTCTTCCTGCCATGGAGAGAAATGGAAAAGCAGTCGGTGAGAATGAGGGGACAATGTGAAGCCAACCCCACCATGACCCAGAGGAGGGACAGGGGTCTTCGCACTGCAGAGCAGCCCCCCACTCCCACACTGACGCAGAGGGGTGACATGGCGCAGGGGATGGAGCTAATGCCATACTCAGCCCCACCAGTGAGCAGTGTGACAGCAGATGAGGGTCTCAGGGGAACAAGACAGGGGGCTGCCCAGGAGGGTTTCCACCAGAAGACCCCCTTGCACACTGTGCAGCAGCAGCGAAGGCGCAGGGACATTGATAAAAGCTCCCCAGCAGCTGGCTTCATGCTCACCCTACAGCCCCCAAAGCTCCCTGCTTCCCCCAGCCCCCTCTCTGCCAAGCCCCCAGCCCCCTGCTCCTGCAGCTTTCAGCAGGGCTGCACTTTATGAGCTCCGGCTGACTTCAAAGCAGCCCGCTAATTTGGCCTGCCGCGATAATTAAAAGCAGTGGTGCTGACGGGGCTCCTTTCATCCTGAAGCATGCCAAAGCGCTCAGCGGCTTGCAGATGACCTGCTTCTCTTTCATAGCCCCTCTGGTGCTGGCAGAGCCGTCGGCAGGGAGGGAGCCTGCCTGTGCTGATCCCCCAACGCTGCTGGGGGCCACCCTCTGAGCAAGCTAATGCTTCGTGCACTGCTCACCCCAAAACATGACCTGCTTTGGGGTGCAGCCTGGTCCTTGGGGTGGGAGGTGAACCCAGGCCATTGGTGAGATGGCCAGCAGGATTTGGTAGTTTTCCTTGGCCAGGACCCAGGGTTCACCCTGTAAACTCCCCAGCCTGTGCCCTGTAGGGGTACATCACCTGTAGGTGGTGATGTATCTGGTGGGGAGGAAGGTCTCCACGCTGGAGGTCCAAGAGCAGGAGAAGTTCTCATAGTCAGATGCTCTGCAGGACACAAAGGGGACCCCTGGCAGGTCTGGGGTCCGAGGGGAAGCGGCAGTCAGTGAGGGGTCCCCCGTCCCACAGCCCAGCTGGCACACAAGGACCCCTGCGTCACCGCAAAGTCTCCTCTTGGCAAGTCAGTGCCAGGGGTGCGGGCATCACTGGTCCATCCCAGTGGGGCTGCACACCTCCATACCCCGGCCCATGGACACACTACTCACGTCCCATCCGCAGGGACACCGTGTGCAGGAGACCACCGTCCTCGCCGTGGCAGCTGTAGGTCCCCATGGTGGCCAAGCCAGCGTGTGGAAGCAGCAGGGCTCCCTGACGGATGGCCGAGCCCTCTGGCAGCTCCGTGGCACCCACCCGCCTCCATTGCACCGTGGAGCTGGGGAGCAGAGACCCGGCAGGCTAGGGGTTAGGGTTAGTCAGGGACTGCGGGGTCACCCCAGGTCTACCCTGCAAACCAACCCCTCAGATAAATCCCCTGGTATGCACGGAAAAGACCTACCCGGGGTGGGCACCGGAGCACAACAGGGTCACGTCTGTCCCCACCTGTCCGTACTGCACACCTGGAGGGACACACACATCCCCAGACGGGTGTTAGCATCCCACGCCACCCCACGCCAGGGCTGGGGGTCAAGGTGGGCAGCCTGGGGCTGCACCCCCTCACCGGGGAGCTGGGTGGTGGCCGTGGGGTCTTGCTTCATGCAGGTACCACCGCAACAGACTGGGAAGGAGTGGTCCCAGTTGGGGCTGGGCAGCTGTTAAGGGTGGGCTGCTTCCAAAAGACTTCGTTTTTGTGGTTTTTTTTTTTTTTCCCAACTGGTCTGTTTCATGTTACATTAAAAAGGCAAGAAAATATTGCATGATTTTAACATACAGACTCATGGAAAAGAGTCTGAGTTGCCTATTACATTTTCAGAATATTTATTACGTTAATGGTTCTCAGCCTTCTGTAATATGGCCCAGATTTAAACGGACCACGGAAAGCCAGTCTTAATGTGATTCATGGACAATCACATGAATCCCTTCCCCTTGCATCTCTGATCACACAGCAACATATGCTGGCAGGGACAACAACGTTATTTATGGAAAAATAGTGGCAGTTATATCATTAACGTGTTAAGCTGCTGAAAAATCAGAACACCAACACCCATCCCCGTGGGGCTGCATTTCGTGTACGCCCTGATTCCGGTAGGTCTGTGCCTGCTGTGGGGGGAGTGGGGTGGTGCCCCCCGGGGTCCCCATGCCTGGGATGCGGGGGCTGTGCGAGGGGCTCGGCAGGGAGCGGCAGGGGGGCTCACCTTCCTCTCCCCAGCCCTCGGGGATGGCCAGGGAGGCTGACGCCAGGGCTGCTGCGACGAACACCATCACCCTGCCCAGACCTGGGATGGGACTGCGCATCTGGAGGAGGAAGAGCAGGGAGGGAGAGGGTGTTAAACCCCTGCAATGGGGCACCTGGTGGGACCCAGAGCATCCCCGCAAGACCACACACCCCGCATCTCCCTCTCATCTCTCCCCATCTTGCCAGGGACAGTGTGGGGGCTGTACTGCTGGGACCCCAGTGGGGACAGCTGGCAGTGTCTGTGCCACTGTCACAGTCACAGTCACTGTCACAGCCAGTCTCCAGCTGCCGAGGGAGTCCCCATGCCTAGAGGGAAGACATAAAGGACAAACAGTGACCAGGAGCCTGGGGCTGCGTGGGTTGGTGGGATAAAGGGCTCTTTGCCATTGAAGTCCTGTGCCGGGAGCCCTGGCTGGCTCCCAGCCCCGGGGTGGTCCAGAGACCTGCGCTGCTGCAGCTGGAGCAGGAAGGGACCGAGGAGAAATCCTGGCCTGTTTTTATGTGGCAGGAGACAGCAATTAGATCTGAACAGGCTCACACAGAGAGCGCAGCAGGTCTGTGAGAGCTCAGACCGTACCGGGAGTGGGGCTGGCTGGGGGTCCCACATCACTGCCCATCCCCACCCCCGCTGCAGGCTGGTCCATGCAGGTCTGTGCCCCTCTGGGCCATTTGGGGTCTCTGAGGCCAAGGAGAATGACCCTTAAATCCCTTCCTCCCACTCAGCGACCACTACTGAGGGGGATGCTGAGGAAGGGATGTGCACCCAGCTCTCCATGGGTCAACCCCAGCCATAGACGCAGGTCTCCTCACCCCTGTCTGTGCCAGCCAGCATCTCCCTGTCCATCCCAACCAGCACTGCCCTGACCGTCTCAGCCAACATCACCCTGTCAATCTCAGCCAACATCACCCTGTGCCAGCCAGCATTGCCACGAGATGCCCATCCCAGCCGGCATCACCTTGTCTGTGCCAGCCAGCATCACCCTATCCATCCCAGCCAGCATCATCTTATCCATCCCAGCCAGCATCACCCTATCCCTCCCAGCCAGCATCACCCTATCCATCCCAGCCAGCATTGCCCTGAGACGTCCATCCCAGCCCATACTGCTCTGCACGTTATCAGCCAGTGTCACCCTGTCTATCCCAGCCAGCATCACCCTGTCTGTGCCAGTCAGCATCGCCCTAAGGCATCCATTCCAGCCTGCATCATCCTGCAGATATCGGCCAGCGTCACCCTGTCCATCCCAGCCAGCGTCACCCTGTCCATCCCAGCCAGCATCACCCTGCCTGTGCCAGCCAGCATCACCCCAGGGCATCCGTCCTGGCCAGCATTACACCATGCGTATCAGCAGTCTCACACTGTCCTTATCAGCCAGCCCCGCCTGCCCCCAGCAGGCACAGACAGCTGAGTCATTTCTCCCTGGAAGATCCCCCCGTGCCCACCCCTCACAAATGGGCAGGCCTGTTTATTTACACCCATGTTGTTGGGCTCTGCTCCCAGCTGCAGGCACGCAGGGGCTGAGGGCACGGGAGGCAGTGAGCTCCCTGCCAGCCCCAAGCCCAGGCTGCAGCTTATGGGCACAAATCTACATCCCCCTCAGTCTCCTGTGTTCGAGAGTCGAAGGAGGATGCTCAGGGAAGGGATGCTCCAGCCCTGGAAAGGTACCCTGGAGCAGCTGCCAGTTCTTCTCCTGTGGGCAGGTGCCCATGGCCACTGACAAAACCATGTGGCGAAGGAAACGAGAGCTACAAGGCGATGTGCTCCAACCCAGTAAGTGCACGGGAAAGGCGTGTGGCACCCCACATCAGCTCCGTCCTGAACACGCCAGGCAGCCTCAAAAGCAAGTCCTGAACGTAAATAATTTCATGAGACTGTCATAAGCTTTTCCTACCAAACCACCCGTAGAAACATTCCCAAGAAACATCAGTTAAAAGGTCTCTGCCAAAACTGTGCTGGTAACTAACTGGGAACATTTGGCCTGAAAGTGAAATATTTTGGTGATGGAAAAAAAAAAAAAAGACAGACTTAAAATACACTTAAAAGCAGTAACCAAAAATAGCTCCAAACACCACGTGGGCCAGAGTGAAGGGATGGTGCTGGGTTGGGGGGAGGGGGGGCACAGGGAGAAGACAGAGTGTGTGTTAGTGTGGAGAGAGATAAATAGTTTTAAAATAAAATCATTTCTTCTCCTGACCGCCCTAGGTTTTTTTGCAAACGCTGCAGAGGGTGAAGGCAGAGTGGCTGCACCCATCACCCACCATGCCCCTCTGTGGCAGGGGGATATGCTCTGGGAACTGGCTCACTGCTGACATGAGTTTACCAGGTCTCAGGGCTGCTGAGTGCTTCAAGACCTGCCTGGAAAAACGACCCTACAGCCCTGATGCTGAAACGCATCTTTCCCTGCATGTTCAAGGGAAGCGGTGGGGGCATAGCATGCTAACACCCCCAGGGAACCGCACCAGACCTGCCTGGCCAGCCTGGCTGTGGGTGGCATTGCCAACAGACACAGAGGCACCCCAGACCCCTACATGGTGGCAGAGGCCATCTATGCAGACCCTGTCCCCAGCCGCATCTCAACCCCTTATCTCCACGGTGACCCCCCTAGTGATCCCCCACCACTCACCCTAAGGATCACCCTGCATCCTTTGTCCCAGGGCCTCCCCAGCACTCCCCATCCTCACCCCATCACTCCATGAGCTCCCCATCCTCAGACGAGCTCTTTTGGGCAGCTGCCCACCCCTGCCAGCACAGCATGGGAGAAGGCAGCACCGAGCCCCCCTCCCTCCGCCCCAGGCAACACACAATGCCTTAGTAAATGACCCTCCTGAGCATTGCCAAAACCTAGCCACAGCCGAGCATCGCCGTAGAGAGAAGAAGCAGGGCAAGCCCTTCCTCGCCCGCCCGAAGGCCACAAACAAAAGGGGAAGGAGCCGCAGAGCAGGGAAAGACCCAGAGCCCTCATCCGCCCTGGGTGCAACGGGGTGGCAGGGGGCCAGGAGCTCCGGGCCAGGCAGAGCTGCAAACCAGCCTGCCCAGAAAGGATCCCCTTACTTTTGGCAACCAAATTCCCTCGCCGAGGGGACAAGAGGTGTGCAAATGAATGCACACGCATGTGTGCTGCCAGGGCACCTTCCTCAGCGCCCCCATGGATGGGCACACATGTGGAGAAAGCATCCCTCTATGCTGGCACCGGCAGTGACACATCCCGGGGACAGAGAGTCCCGGGACAGTGGTCCTGGACCCGAGCCGGGACAGAGGGAACAATCAGAGCTTTTCTTCCTCCCGGCGTGTTAATCCCGGCCCGAAAGGCGTCTGCCACCCGCCCAGGGCCGGAGCAGAGGGACCCAGCCCAGCCTGGGGCTGTGGCTTGTTCCTGGCAGGGAGGGCAGTGGTGCCAGGCTCTGCTCCCTCGGCACGGGATGCTCTGGTCACCGGCACAGCCAGGGTGACCGGACTGTGCGTGGCACCG
This sequence comes from Limosa lapponica baueri, assembly GCA_002844005.1. Taxonomy (NCBI): domain Eukaryota; kingdom Metazoa; phylum Chordata; class Aves; order Charadriiformes; family Scolopacidae; genus Limosa; species Limosa lapponica. Next base: position 278,377 of record KZ506082.1, on the reverse strand, counting down.
GTGGATATGAGCCAGAAACACAAGGTGCCCCTCTCCATCCTGCACCGACCCACTGGGGATCATCTGAGCTCATCCAAAAATTTCTGGGGAGCTGCGGGGATAAATCCTGCCCTGACCCCCTTCCTGCATCCAAAGCAAAATGCTGTGAGCCAAAAACATCCCCCAAACTCACAGTCATGTGCGCCGGCACCGATGCCCACGCAGGGTGTGACAGTCCCCCAGCACAGCTGCTCTGTGCCATGCCCCGTCGTGGCCTGGCAAAGCCCGACGCAGATTCCTGGGGGAGGACAACTTTCCATTGTGTTCGGCGCTTTGAAAGACAGCGGGTTGGGGTTTTTTTTTGTTGTTTTTGGTTTTTTTTTTTTTTGGTTGTTGTTGGTGGGTTTTTTTGCCTTGCTTCATTTGAAGTTGCTCTTCAAAGAGAATGAGCCGCACGCAGATCCAGGGGGGTGGTGGTGGGGACACAAGCAGATGATGCTGTGCTGGAGGGCTGAAGATTGGCAGCGGGGGAGACGTGGGATGCTCCCCACCCAGCACCGAAAGCTGGGGTGCCTCCTAGCATCTCCCTGGGGTCGTTCAGCACAGCACCACTGCAACGGAGATGTGGCAAATTACCCAAGGGCATTTGGCAGCTCTGCCCACGCACGCTCGGCCCTGCCAGAGACACCCACCTACAAAAAGCTGCTCTGCAATGGGTGATGCCCGATGCTGGCCGGCTCTAACACCCTGGAGATGGCATCCCACTGCGCTCCTGCCCCTCAGCTGGGGGAGCATCCCTGGCCCCGCACCCAGACCCTCCTCTCTGCCAATGCCCACCATGGGAAACCCAGCCCGTGGCCAAGGGCGGCGGCGTTTCAAAGCAGCAGGAATTTCCCTCTTCTTGCTGTGCTGTGGGGCTGGGAGGGCGGCCCCCCACTGACCCTCCCTCCTCCCGGCAGCCCTGCAGAAGTGCCGTGCCCTGCTCCGAGGAGCCGTGGCATGGTCTGCTGATCTGCCCAGAAACCCAGCAGCATCCCACCCCTGCAGCATCGGTGACCTCCATCATCACTGCACCAAAACGCAACTTTTTGGGGCGGGGGGGAGCCTCGACCCTGCTGCCGGGATGGTCCCCTGTAACCAGTCACCCCTGTCCCCTAAATGCCACTGGCACCCTCCCAGCCACTGGGTGACTGGAGAGAGCCCAATAATGGGTGCTGGCAGGGAAGGAAGCATGTCCCCCACCACCTCCAGGACCACTGGGACCATGCACAGCCCCCAGGATCACTGGCAACACCTGGGGGAAACTCCTCACCCACCCTGGGCGCTGCCGTGGTGATGGTCCCCATGGCCAAGGGGAGACCCCTGCTCACTGTCCCCTCCCCTCCGGTGCCCTGGGAACCTCAAAAAGGGCTGCTTTCCTCTGCACTGCTTCGGTGGGGTGCTGAGACCCCACGGGCCCCCATGCCTGCTGGGGGGCGCATCACACCAAGCCGAGCTGAGCCAGCTCAGACACATGCACAACTGCACCCAGTATAACCCCAGCACATCGGAATTACTCCAGTTAAACCAGTAAAACCAGTTGCAGCTTTTCCCTGCGAGGCCAGTGCAGTCCAAATAAGCCCCGTTCATAGCCTGAACACGGGGCTAAACCCAGTACGGTCCCAGTGTGGGGCTTAACCCAGGGCAGCCCAAACACGGGATTTTACCCCACACAGCATAGGAGCAGGATTAAATCCAGCTCTGACCAGGAGTCATTTACCCCATTTAGCCCAGGGGTGGGATTAAATACAGAGCAGTCCAAACTTGGGGTTAAATCCAGTGCAGTCCAAATGTGTGGTTAAATCCAGCTCAGCCCAGGAGCGGGGTTAAACCCAGCTCAGCCGAAACGCGGTGTTAGACCCAGCACAGCCCAAACATGGGGCTACACAGTCCAAATGCAGGGCGAAGCCCAACGCAGCCCTGAAGTGGGGTTAAACCTCAGCTGAGCCCAAACACAGGGTTAACGCCTGCGCTGCCCCTGGGAACCCACTCATAGCTGGGTACCATGCACATCTCCGTCTCCATGCACGTCCCCATGACACCCACTGATGATGCCCAGCTGACCACAGCCCCACCGGTGTCCAAAGCCCAGCCCAAACCCTCCCCATAACCCGAGCGTCACCTCTCTCCTCTGTGGGGCTGGCAGCTGTTAGCAGGACCCAGTGCTGGGAGGCTGGGGGGCCACCACACACCTCAGCATGCTGGAGGCTTCGTGGAGGTCAGGCTCTTCTCTTACCCCAGCTGAGAAACTCCCACCCCAGTGCCCCGATTTCCGCCCTCCCCTGCTCCATCCCACGGGAAGAAGAAGTCTCTGGCTCCCAGCTGTAACCGGAGGCTTCGGCGAGGGCCAAAACAGCGAGGGCTCTGTTAGCAGCCAGCAGCCCCAGCGTCACGCCAGCTGGCAGTGTTGCATTTGGAGGGGGGAGAGAAGGGGTCCCCCCGCTTTCCATCCCCATCCCCATGCTCTCCTCCTCTAAGTCACGTGCCGGAGAAATTCCTAAAAATAACCTCCTGTCTGTAAAGAAACCCACCGGTGCTACAGCACTAGTTTGTTTCTTTACAGCTGGGATATTATTTTTAGGATGGAGGGATGGGGTTGTGGGGGGGCTGTGTCCCCACTGTCCTCTGCACAGGGCCGTGGGATGGGGACGGGCATGGTGCTGGATCTGAGGACACGGGTGGGACACGCTGGCAGGGAGCTGGGCCACCCTGTGATTACAGCAGGGTGGGAAAGGCTCTTCCTGTCCCGGGAA
>KZ506082.1:262922-274431 GCA_002844005.1 Limosa lapponica baueri | reverse complement strand
CACATCTCCTTCCACGATGCTGGAGAGATGCCCCGGCCCCGCTTGGGGCCAACTTTGTTTACAGGCTCCTATTGTCTCTTTTTTAACTTTTGGCATCCCCCTCCCCCCCCAGCCCCTACCAGTGTTATAGTTCAGAGTAAACAAAAGCAAGCAACCTCTCACTCCAAACATTTCAGCCATCCCAAACTTTCTCCGGAGGGGGGCTGCCCGTGGAATTTTCCTCGTCCAAAAGAATTTCGAAATGTTCCCGTTGCAGCCTGCTCTGACTGGAGGCCAAGGCAGCTCTGAAATACTTCACGAAACGCTCGAGCTGCCCTCTGCGTAGCCCTGGCTCCGGCCAGAGGCACCGAGGACCAGGAGCCGCCGTGCCCCAAAATCCACCCCCATGCACAGGGAAACCCTGCAGCCTGGCGCATGTGCTGGAGGGAGACGGAGGCACGTCCCAACCTGTGCAACCCCCCCAGCCCAGCCCATCACCTGAAGGGAGCCAGAAGGTCCTGCTGAGGCCAGATCCTGCTTTTCATATTTTAAGCTGCTGCTACAGTTATTATTGCTCTGAGATGGCGATGCTGGTGCAAAAGGCTTGGGTGCATGGGCCGGGGCGGGTGCATCCCAAAGCAGCTGGTATTTCCCTTTGGGGGCATCTCTGCTCCACCAGCCAGGGGTTGTGGAGGTGAAGCAGCTGCTGGAGCTCCTCCTTGGAGCAGTCAGCAGCACCCTGGGCACCAGGAGGGCAGTTTTCAGCAGTGATATCCACTCCCTGCTTGGGCAGACTGGGCAGGAGGGGATGATGTGCTCCATCCATTCCTGGGGATGGAGCGAGGAGCGCAGTGCTGTCCCCTGCACAGCCCTGGGAGCGGGGAGGAGGAAATGTCCTCCAGGATAGGCCACAGCAATGGGTGCCACCCAAAAGTGCTGCACCTCCCGGGCCCACATCACACAGTCAAGGTGTGCACCCCAGTCCCAGAAGAGGTGGGACTCCAACGTGGGCAAGCAGAGACCCTCAAGAGCTCACTTGGCTCCATTTTAGGCACAGATGTGATGTGGGACCCACCAGACCCCGGTGTAGGGGTGCCGGCGCTGCTCACGCCGCTGACAATGGGGACTGCAGGGTGGTCTCTGAAACAACCAGAGGGATAAAAGCCCAGCTGAAAAGCCCCACAAGAAAGCCAGCAATCGCGGGAAGAAGCACACGAAGCTCAGCCCAGCGTGGATCTGGCTGTCAATGCAGACCATTGTACTGGCCTGGCACGTTGATGTCGCCTGCTCGCTTTCCAGAACAGTCCCTGGATGGGTGTCACCGGGTAGGTGGTCCCGCGGCCTGACACACACCCGGACACACTGGGGAGCCCCCATATCCTCCCTCTCCCGGCACAAAGAGATTTTGGGGGCTGCAACCCCTTGATACACCCGTGCTGTCACCCCAGGAGGGCAAAAGCTTAGCAATACCTACTGCATCCCCACTCCTCGCAGCATCCTGACCCGCTGGGCGCAGAGTCCCATGCCACCACAGCAGCAGTGGTGGTGTCGGGGTCGGGGCGGGGGGAGATACCTCAGCTCCACGCTGGATGGGGGTCTTGCCGTGGGATGGGGCTCCGCCGGGTGTCCCCGCTGCTTCTGCACCATTTCCCCGCGCCGCCTCGCTGGGCTCTCCTCCTCCGCGGAGGCTGCTCGGTGGCTTGGTGTGGGAGCGGTCCTACCCCCCCCAGCACACACACCCAGCAGCCCCCTCCCCTATAAAGAGGCCAGGCAGCGGCTGTGCGGGGAGCAGAGCCCCCAGCACAGCAGATGGGGTCTGTAAGGCGAGGCTCCCCCAGGTGTGTTTGCCTTGGCCGGGGCTCAAGCCCGTCTAATTACAGCTATAGAAAACATATTAAAAAAAAAAACGAGGGGGGAAAAATAATCCTCTCCCCGGCGCTGGGGCCCAGGGTTTGGCCGGGGTTTCTCGGCAGGCCAAGCGCAGGCGATACAGGCTCTGCTGGCAGCAGCCCGGGGAGGGAGGGGTGTTTGTGGATATTAAAATGCAGTCGTAAAGGAGAATAAAAGGGCAGCCTTGTTTCGGAACGAGTCTCCGAGGCTTTCCCCTCTCCCGGCATGCTCGGCACCTGGCCGGCAGCACCAGCAGCTCCCCCTTCCCGCAGCCCCCCCCCCGGCCACCCCTGGCTCACCCAAAGGCTGGGGTGCTGCCAGCGAGACCCCAACCCTCAGGGGGTGAAGCCCAACACCCTCGGGTGGGAGCAGATTTGGGAAGCCATCCCCCTGCCTCTGCAGCCCCCTGCACTGGGTTAAAATTACAGCTGTGGTGCTTCTGGAAAACTCTCCCCTGCACATCCCTTCCTCCACGCCCCCGCAGCTCCCTGCCTTCCCCAGGCAAGGCTGCCCGACCCCAGCTGCTTGGTGGCAGCCACATGGCAGCACCACCGGTATTTCACCGTCTGGCCTCTCCCTGCCTCCCCCATGGAGTCAGAACAAGCCGGATAATGTTTTGGCTGGGGTTTAAAATTAGCCCCTGGCACCCAAACCCCCGGTGCCTGTGCAGAGCAAGGGGATGTGGTGAGTTTCCCGCTGGCTCCCTGGCACCTCAGGGTCTCCCCCCATCCCCAAGGACCTGCAAACCTCTGCAGAAGCCCACTCCCTGGGACACCTCCTCTAATCCAACCCCAACAATGGATTTTGCCTCCCTGCAGCACCTCCTCTGCCTCTGTGCTGCTATGCCCAGCTCCAAAAAGTCACACCAGGAGGTTAGGGAGAAGCCGCAGGCATCAGCCCAGCAAAGGTGTCTCTGTCCTGGCCCCACTTGCTTGGCCGCAGATGGCCAGCACACATCTGGCTTCATCACTGCCCTCTGTCCCCTCCCCAGAGCAGTGAGGAGGTGGACAGCGGGCTGTGAGCCCTGAAGCCCCCCCCATCCATCCCTCCCTCCATCCCTCTGCCTTTTTCCCTGGCAGCATCCCAAAAGCGCAGGCTCACCGAGTCCCCGGTCCCCTTGGCGTGTGGGGACCCCTGGCACACGCCATCCCCAGCCACAGCCCAAATGACTAACGCCCCGGCAAGCGAGCCGGGTGCCGCTGGGGCGAGCAGAGCCCGTCCCTTGGCTGTGCTCCCTCCCCACGGTGGTGAAATCACGTCTGGAGAAAGCGTGGGTTGTGCCCCCCCCCCCCGAATCCCCCCCCCCCCCCCCCCCCCCCCCCCCCCCCCCCCAGGGCTACTTCCCAGCGAAGATTCTCGCTCCCTGCCCACTGGCCAGCTGCCCCCACCCTACAAACCCCGCATCCCAACAGAGGGATGCTCCAGGCACGCAGCCTGCGACAGAGCCGCACATCCCTTCTCCTCCTCCTCCTCCTCACTGCAGACCCTGTAGCAGCATCATCCCAGCCGTGGAAACGGCTGCGGGATGTGGAAACGTGGCAGCTAGCCCCAGGCACTCGTAAAAACGCTCCCGGGGAGCGGGCAGGAACCTCTAACCTCCCTCTAACCCCTCTCATAGCACTGCAACCCTGCCAGAGCCTGGGCGGGGGGACCGCTGACACCCCTCCATGGCAGAGCGAACCGGCTCAGAGAAGGTGCTGGTGGCTCTGGCAGGCTGGAAAACCCCCTGGGCAGCACCGGAGGGGACGGTGAGGGACAGGCCACCATGTCTTGGCTCCGACCTGGCAGGCGGCACGCGCCGGCTGCGACGGGCGGGTGACTAATGCTGCTCTTTAAACGCCTCCACCGGCACGGGAGCGTGGCTCCGGGTTAGGGTTTAATTATCTGCCTTCCTCCGCAGCCCGCCCTCTCCTCTTGCCTGAACCGCCGCGGGGACCCCGGGGGACGGCGTCCGTCCCCGGCCCCGGCCGGGGCTGCTGGCACTGAGCAAGCGGGGCCGCGGCAGGGAGCTGGCCGGGAGCACGCCGAGGCTGCAGCTGGGGGCTATAAAAAGCACGGCTGCGGCACGCAGCGAGGCACTGAGAGGGGAATTAAACAAAATCAGGTGGTGCGGACGAGTTCGGGCGCTCGCTTCTGCAACCAGGGCTGGCCCCAAGCGCTGCTCCCCATCATTCCCTCCCGGCAGCCCGGCGAGGCTGGGGCAGAGTGGGGAGCTGAGATTTGGCAATGGATGGAGGAGGCAGGGCTGGGAGAGAAGGCAACGGAGGGGGTCTAGGCTGGGGGAACGATGGCTGGCTCCGGCACGTGGGCTCCTGCCCAGAGACGCCGGATCTGGGCACCCAGCCTCCTGGCAGCTTGCTCTGGAGGATTAACTGTGCCCCGATTTACGGCCAGAGGTGCCTTTGCTGGGAGGGAGCTGGCACACCGACAGTGAGAGCAGGCGCCCCACCATTGCCCAGCACCCCAGTCCTGGTGGGAACCTCATCCAGTGGGGACAGCAACGGCACAAGCTGGGGACAGACAGGGGCTGGCAGCAGCTCCCCACTCAGGGACACGCCATGTTTGCACAAGCCTGAGCTGGGGAAGGTCAGATTAATTTTAAACCTGAATAAACAAGGGGAGAAGGCAATGCCAGAGCTCGCCCTTCCCAGAGGGGATACCCAGCAGCAGGGCACAGCACCCACGGCATGGCCATGCCCAGCCCGGGGCTCAGCCCCGGGGCTCACGTTGCCCTAGGAGAGCCGGGACAGACCCAAATCCCAAATCCCACGCCTGGGGGCCTCCCTTTTCCACAAGGAGCTCCCGGCTGAGTCAGTGCTGGCAGCGGGGAGAGTGGCTCCCACTCGCCTTTGCAAAATCCCTCCAGCCTTCACGGGGAAGCACCCGCCCCCGGGACCCCCGTCCCACTGGGAACAGCATCAGGGCTGGCCTCTCCCCTGGCCTCGGCACACAACACAGTCTTGGAAAATCACCAGGAGGAATAAATAAAATATAATAAATTTGTTTGTGGGTCAAGAGGAAAATGGAAAAAAAAAAAAAAAAGTTTGTGTTTTTCGTGCCAAAAGGAAAATGAAAACCAAAACATTTTGTTCTAAATGATAGGCCTTGTTTAGTTTTCAGTGGTTTTACTTTTTTAAAATGGTTTGAGTTAAATCGAGCTAAATTTGGCTTCCAAACGTTACCTTGGGGTGGGGAATAAAATAAAATTTAAAAAAAAAATAAAATCAAAACATCTCATTTGGAAAATGTCAGAGCGAAAAGCCATGGCTTTTCCAGCCTTGGGAAGAGCCACAGCCGGGCGCTGAACCCAGCCTCGGCTCACAACTTGCGAAAGCCTCTCCGAAGCAGCTATTTTTCTAGAAAATAAAGCATTTGCTGTGCCGACTGATGGCCAGGAGGGCTTGTGCCCTGGTGCCCAGCTCCCACCTGTCCCCTCTGCCCGTGCTGGTCCCTGGGACCCGCTGGGGCACGGAGGGACCCCGCTGCAGCCGGCAGCCGTGCGTGTGAGCCCAATCCGAGCCCAGCCGCTCTCCAAAACTCCTCTTTAAATGTCTTTTCTATTAGGTCAGCATTCCTGCGTCGCCCAGGGAAGGTGGTTACGGCCGGCAGCCCAGCACACAGGCTCCTCGGTGCCGGCTGCTGGCTCTCCATCAGCAAGCAGCCTGCCCACGCTATTAAATTACTGAGAAAAATGGATCGTTTCACCAAAAATTAGGTGCAGGAACCTCTCGCGCAGTGGCAAGGCGAGCTGGTAATTGGAAATTCACAGAGCTGGCCACAAATGCTGCCTCCGGCTCTGCTCCACCCTCCTCTGGTTGCGGTGAGGGATGGTGGAGAGGGGTTCGCTGCCATCCCTGAAATGCCGCTGCTGATGGAGATGCAGCAGCCACGTCGCTGGCAGCACCACTGAGGTCCCTGTTGTGCCCCAGGAGGGTCAAATGCTGTTGCAGCGTCCCTCCATCCTTGGTAGATGGGGAAAATAAGTGAATAAACGCTCTCGGGGACCTTTCCAGGTGCTGCAGGAAGAAAATCCTCCATGCACAGCCAGACCTGCTCACCATTAATCACCCTGCCGGGACGTATCTCATGGGGACACTGTCTGGGGACGCAGCAGGACATGCAGCCCCAGCACCCATCTCACTCTTCCAGCTGTACCCCTGGGTACCCCCAGGGTGACCCACCCCATGAACTTTGCCTCACTTATGTCCTTCACCCATCCCAGCCACAGCACGAGCACCGCTGCTGCTCCCTCCATCTGAGCCTGGGCATCTCAGCATCCCCCTCCCGGACCACCATGAGTCCAAACCTCAGCACCTTGTCAGCCGAGCAGAGTCCTCCAAGGCATCTCCGGGGCAAACCACCTGGCTCTTGGAGCTGCCCCAGTGTGTATCTGCAGCCTCCGGTTGGGAAGGAGGGATGGGAATGTGCAGCAAACCAAGGTCTGTGTCAACAGGATGCTCCAAGAGACCGGCCCCTCTGGAGTCGCAGGCACTGGGGGGGGGGCACATCCTACTCCCTGCGTGCACCACTTGCCCCTGGCACTGTGGGAAGGGGGAACACAGCAGCCATAGGCCCCAAGGCACTGAGACGGTTTTCTGGGTGCTGGGAGGCAAGGACTGTGGGCACAGTCCCAGCTGGAAAGGTGAAACAGAGCTGGGCATGGGATTGGGGAGGCCAGGAAAAAGGGATGCTTCCCTGGGCACAGCCTGCTAGGTGTAAAGCTGCAAAACTCAAAGCCAGGATGGGGTGGAGCAGCCCCAGGGGGGCTACAAAACAGTCCCCTGGGAGCCTTGCAGGAGCTAAAAAAATGAAAAGCAGCTGAAGAACCGAGGAACCCCCCAGGGTTGCGTGTTGGCCCTTGCAAGACACAGATGGAGCAATAGCTGGTTGGGTCCACCAGCTCCTCCTAAGCCCTGAGGCCTCGGGCAAAACTCATGGAAAGCAAAGGAAAGGCTCCTGCAGACCTCCCCAGGGGCTGGCCCCGGCCCTGCAAGAAAGCCTGGGGAGATGCCAGCTGGCTGGCCCAGGCACCCTGCGTGACAGCGGCTTTCGCAAAGCCAAGCTGGGCCACCGTGGCCGAGCCGTCCCGGGGGACCTTTGCGGGGCTGTTGCAGCACAGCTGTCGGGAGCTCTGTCGCAACACTGGCACGGCGCTGGGCCAGCCCATGATGGAGACCCTGCATTGTTTTTTCCTAGCTGCTTTTGCAGGAAGGCGAGGGCTGAATCGTGCCTTTCACGGTGCTATTGAATTCAAGAGGCACTGATGCCCGTGCCGACCTTCATCAAAGAGGGGCTGGCGAATTCCTTGGCTCCAGATGCGGCTATCGGTCTGGCCAGGATGAAGCCACGCAGGGTTTTTGGTCCCAAAGGAAGGGGCTGGTGAAAGCACAGGAAAGCGAAGGAAACAGCTGGACGGGCATGAGCCCATGGGGACGTGCTCCGGGGATGCTGTGCCCACCCCACTGCCTCCCACGTGCTCTTCTGCGGGGACATCCACACCCCTTAGGGCTGGCAGCAGGATGGCAGAAGGCAGCCCTGAGGCCTGTTCAGAGCTCCCCAAGGTGCAACGGGACTCAGGGGCAGTCCCTTTCTGCAGAAGACCCTCCCCAAGTTGCCACAGAGATGATGCTCCCCCAAAGCTGGCAGCTTCTCTCACCCCCTCTCCCTCTCCATGCATCTCCAGCATTGTCTTTCAACGAGGCTTGGTGTCCCTTGTTTTCACTTTAGGAGGTGGGATAAACCAGAAGATGCCCAAATTACCTTCTTTCCACCATCAGGATTTCATTAGATGAGGAGCCCTAAACTTTTCCACCTCTCCCTATAAGGCAATCTCTGTGGGTCCATAGTCATTTTTATTAGGCTGTTTCTATTTCGGCTGTCTCTGTATTCAGAGGAGGGGACCAAAGCTGAATGGCCTCTGGGGAGCCCAGGGTTGATTTCCAAAATGCTTTCAGCATCCTCCCCCTTCCTGGTGGATGCAGGGTCCTACTTGCGGTCCCCAGGCCCCAGGTCCCCAGGCCATCACCACCTGCATGAGCCAGCACCACGTCCGACAACACCAGGTCTCATCCGAGCTCCCTCCAGCCCATCCATTGCTTCCAAAAACATCTTCAGGAAATGTGTACGAGCAGGGCAGTGGCAGATGTCACCTTCAGCGAGCCAGACTCTTCCAAAATCCCTCATGAGCTTTTGCAGCAAGGACCGATCCCTGCTGGAGCAAGCCCAGGCTCTGCTGGTCAGATGCGACCACACTGCATGGTCCCGCTAGGAAGGAGGTGAGTCAGGTCTTGACAATCACTTGGGCTTCTTGTTTCCTTTCTCCTGGACCTCCCCTACCCCAACCACCATAGGTGGAGGAGATGTTTGCCAGGTTTTTTTTCCCATGTCCCAGACTCATGCCACTGGAGAGAAGGATGCGTTGCACCTCCCAGCCCAGCCCTCTGCCTGTGCCGGAGATCCCGGCACACGCTCCAGGGGCTGCGGGTGCTGCGATCATCCAAAAGAGCCCAAAGCCCCCCCCACCCCGTCCCACCCCTGTGCCAGAGTGACTCAGAGACCTGGGAAGCAGCCAGACTCGAGAGATAATTCCTATTAACACACTGATCCCTGACACCGCAAACCTGCTTCTAATTTCCAGAGGAATTTTCCTTTTTCCATGGAAATGGTCCATGGGAATCTGGCTGCTGGAGAAGACTACTCAACCACAACTGCAAGGCATCTACACCCTTCCCCACCTTCCCAGCCTAAATGGGAGGAGAAAATTCATCACCGGGAAGTGCAGAGAGATTTGCTGGTAGGAACTCGGGTCACAAGGTCACTACAAGCCCAGCCGGAGAGATTTGGTGATTTTCACACATGCGATGCTGTTGTAACCACAGGAGCACTTAGAAAAAACAAAAGCTCTCTAAACATCCCAGCGAGTCACCCTAGGCATCCCAGGGCTAATTCCTGATGCTGGCTTTGTATCAGCATCCCAAATGCCAGCGAGACCCCATCACATCGCCTGTAGGGAAGAGCTCCTGTCCCATCCAAACTCCATCCTTGGCTACACCTTCAGCAGGGGCAGAGCCACCCTCTCCCACGCCTGAACAAGAAGAGGGGAAACGAGTTGGGAGAGATGTTGAAATTTTCTGAAGGGAGAAAAGCAGAGCCGCAAGCCAGCACCTGCCCCCTCCTGCGGGAAGCATCTCGCAAGGGGTTTTTCTCCAGAGCCAAACCCGCGGGAGAAGAGGAGGCAAGAATCCTTCAGCTTGTTTAGCCTAATGAGGGAGCTATAAATACAGCAGGGTAAACACCGGAGAGAGAGAAGAGGTCTTGAACTAAAAGCACAATGTTGGCACGAACCCACAGGGGAATAAGCTCTCCAGGAACGCACTCGGCAGGAAACTGGAGGGAGGTTGAGCCCTGTGTGAGCAGGAAGAGTCTGGAGTTGCCTTTGATCAGGAGTGGAGCGGAAAGAGAGGATCTGAACTGAGTGCTCTGCTCGTTCATGGCAGGTGAGGGTGCTGCGCACCATCACCATCCCTGGGGGTTTCCCCACTCAGGATGCTCCAGGCAAGCTGGGGGAGAAGGGTGCCCGGAGGCTGGGGGGGGCAGACGTGGGCTGCCCGGGGAGCCCACCCAGCATGACGGCTTCTGATAAACCCAGCAGCTGCAAAAGGGAACCGCCGCTGCTGCCACGATGAAGACGGCGGGGAGACTCGGCGCGCCGTGAGTCATTCATTCATCCTTCACAAACAGGGCCCGCACTCAGCCAAGCATCCTCCTCCCCCCTCGCCCCGCTGCCAGGACAGCTCTCTGGTACGGGGAAAAAGTGGCTTATCAGATATAATCAAGTCAAGTTTTCCCCTCCCTGTGAGGTTCCCCAAAAAGTGAAGTTCATGAAGCAGGAGGCAGGGCGAAACTGGAGCTGCTCTTCTCCTGGCTTCCTGCAGGCATGTCTTTGCCTTCAGTTGCAACCCCCATGAACCCCTTGCCACCACCTTACTGCACCCCACATCCCCTGTTCACCCACCGCTGGTGACGTCCAGCCCTGTGCACAACCCCGCTGTCACCACTCAGCCCCTGTCCCTCAACTCCAGTCCCACTTTGGCTGCCATGGTCATTTCACAGCTCTCTGGAGGGGAGGTATGTCCCCTTTCACTCCCCAAAAAAGGCAAGATTTGTGAAGCAGAGGGTGTGTGGGTGCTGGGAGGACATTGTGGCCACGTCCTGTCCCTGTCCCTGTCCCTGCCCCAGGAGGGTCCTCCGCCAGCTCTCAGCACCCCATGAAGCTCCTCTACCTCGTGCCAGGCTGGGATGCCGTGGGCTCCGTGCAGCCCTGTGTGTAACCACTCTGCGACCTGCCCTCCTACAAACATAGGCAGACAGCAAACACCCCACCTCCTCCTGCAAACGCGGCCAGACGTGGCTGTAGTCTGCAAGGAGTGGTCACCTCCCGGCACCCGAGGTGTTCAGCCAGCCCTGGGCGACTCAGTACTCGCTATGCCACCAATGCTGGTCGGTCCAACACCAGTTTGGGCACAGCAACACGTCTGTGAGTTGCTGCAGCTCCGGGCTTCTCCCCATGGAGACCAGGCACATTGAAAATAGGATTTCCAAGGCACCCCCAGGGCCCGTCACAGCGGGGTCTTGGTTTGCTGACAGCAATGTCTGAGCCAAGCTCAGCCCCATGGCCCCCTCTGACACCCTTCACCAGCCCAGAGCTGGGGGGTGGGGACTTGGGGAGGGGTGACAGCCAGCCTGAGGGGGTGGCAGTGGGCACAGCCCAGGGCTGGGCACCCGCAGGAGCTGGCAGAGGATGGAGAAGTCGTGATCGAGACAGCATCCCAGGGCAGGGAGGGACAAGGCAGGCAGCGAGCCCTGCCAGTGCCTGCGCATGGGAAAGCGCCTCTCGTAATTGGGAGCAGCTTTTCCCTCCCCGGACCCCCCAGGAGAAAGAGGGGACCCTGCCAGGGAAGCGCTTTGCCTGGTGTTGTTCCAAGCCTTTCTCCAGAAAACTCTCCCCAAAGACGGGGGGGGGTGGTGGGGGAAGGCTCAAAATCCGGGGTGGGAGGCAGATCCCATCCCGGGAACCCAGCATCGGTACCCCCGGTGCTGCTCCCCCTTCCCTGCCTTGCCCGGAGATGCTCGGAGTTCCCGGGCGACGGGGCGCTGGGCGGGGGGGGGGGAAGCTGGGGGGACGGACGACATGGGACACACACACACACACACACAGAGGGTTTCCTACCTTCCTGCGTGGCGACAGGGCTATGTGTCCATGGCGCTCGGCGGAGCGGGGCCGGAGCCGGGGAAGCGGAGCCGGGATGGGGGAGCGGGGCCGGCGGCGGGGCGCCCGCTCCGGGCTGGCTGGGGCCGGTAAGGGCGGGCGGTGCGGAGCCGTCGGGGCTCCATTGGAGCAGGGCGCTGCCAATCTTACCGCCGCCGCCCCGGGACGCTTCCTGTCTGCCAGCCGCTCCCCCAACCCCACACCTCGGGGACCCGCTACGGATCCCCGGGCTGCGACGTCCCCTCCTTGGTGCAGAGTGTGCCCCCGTCCGTGTCCCCTCCACCCCCTCCCCGCCCCGCGGCTCGCCATCCCTTTTCCCCCCCAGGGGTCCCCCCGGTGCACGGTGACCCCCCCGGAGGCGTAAGGACACCC
>KZ506082.1:233595-257676 GCA_002844005.1 Limosa lapponica baueri | reverse complement strand
TTCCAAAGGAAAAACTGGAATGTTTCCTTCCAGAAAGGCTGGCCATAACATTTGAACACTGCTGGATTCCACCTCTCCCGCCTCCCTGTTGCTGTGGAGCATGGATTTGTCTCCTGGCTCTGGGCAGCTGGAAGCTGCCCACCGAGCCACCTCCTCGGCTCTGCACAAAGAGACCCTGCACAAGGACAAGGCTTGGCTGCTTCCCAAAGCCACCAGTGATTACAGGTTGGCTTTTTGTTGTTCAAACCCAGGGATATATCGCCCACGTACCTGCTCCTCAGTCCCTTGGCAGAATAACTCTCCATTTCCCCAGCAAATCTCAGCAGAGCCAGTGATACTGCTATTCCTGGGACAACCACCTTTTCCCGCTGGAGACGCTTCTGCTGTGCCTTCCGGACCAGCTCCACTGCCTCTGCTCTGGCTGTTGGCACGTTGCCTCCAGAGAGGACTTCTTGACCCCTCCAGGCTGGTGTAAAATCAGAGGAGAGCATCATTGGGAGCTGCCATCAACTGTGAATCAGGGCAAGGAGGTGTCCCTTCTTAGGTATGTGCTCCTTAAGGCTGCTGCTGGTTGTGGACCACAGGGCATGGGGAGACTTTACGGTGCCGTGAAAAGCCCCATGAGCCTGGATCCGTGCCTTTGGACTCTGGGTAATGCTGCAGCATGGAGCAGAACTGGGAAATAAGGGCAAGATAGGGACACTCAGAGCCCAGTCCTCAAAACCTTCCATCCTGAGGGATCCCCTGCTCCACCGGGCAGTGGCATTGCTGGAGGAGGGGTGTTTTACCCCAGGGACGGGCATGGGGCTGGTTTGGGAAACCAGCAGCCCCCAGGCTGGATCATGGGCTGCTCAGCAAGGGCTGGGAGGCTGCGGGAGGGGGGGGGAGTAGGAGCAGTCCCTGACGAGGCCCAGGCGTCAGGCAGCCATCCATCCCAACTCCGTTCTCGGGCTGCGGCTGCCCTCTCCCGGCTGCGGACCAGGGCTGAGCTTCGCTTCCCAGCCGGCATCCGGCTCCTCCGGGGTCCCCGTCTGGCTGCAGCCCTGTGTCTCGCACCCCTTTATCCCCTGTCCCTGCTCCACAGGTTCAGCAGCTCCCGGTAACGCCAGCCCACCAAACTGGAGCTTCCCTGGGCAACGTCTGACCCCTCTTCCACTGCTGAGAAGTCATGGCAGGGGTGAGGACAGGGTCAGGCTTCAAATCCCCGAAAGCTGCTCCTTCCCCTTTGGTGACAAAAACCACTGTGATACCTAGTGCCAGGGATGTCATGGTGGCTTGTTCTACGGCAGGTGACAGCGACACCTCTCCTCCTTGTTCCAGGTCTCCTGGGCAATGTGTGACCCCTCTTTCACTGCTGAGAAAGTCATGGCAAGGGTGAGGACCGCATCAGGCTTCAAATCCCCAAAGGCTGCTCCTTTGCCCCTTGGTAACAAAGAGCACTGTGAAACCTAATGCCAGGGATGTTGTGGTTCTACAGCAGGTGACGGGGACACTTCTCCATGCTCCAGATCTCCTGGGTCCCTGGTGCTCAGGGTCTTTGACTGATGCAATGGGAGCCTGAACCAGTCAGAACTTTGGGGTTATCTGTTTGGAGCTTTTTCCTCTGAGCAAAAAAAAAACCCAAAACTTTGAAAAGCCAAGTTTTGGAAGGGAAAAAGTCAGAAAAACTGTGGTGGGAACAACAGTGGTGCTGTGTGGGCTGTGGCGGGTCTCATCCCGGGCAGGACAGGAACCTGCCTGGGTTCAGGGACAGAGAGGCATCACAGAGGGTGTCTCTGTGAGAGCAAGATTTCCTGAAAGGGGCCAAGCCGTACCCCATCCCCATTCAAAAATCCACCAGGGTTTTGAAATTTGCAGGTGCATCCTCCAAGGATGATACTTCGGGCAACAGCTTTCCAGGCTAGAAAATGCCAAAAGCATCCAGTCTGGCCAGTATTTCTGAGCTGGCACAGCTCCACACTGCTCCATGCAGAGTGGGGCACCAGGGAAAGAAGGAACATCGCAATCCAGGGCATCTGCCTCTGTGGCACATGGAGCTTGAGGTAAGAGGCACCAGGGAAAATGAGGACCTGGCAATTAATAACAAGCATCCCTTGAGCAGGGGCAGGTCTAGATGGAGAACAGAAAGGGAAGGAGCAACAGCCACCCCTGCCCCAGGAGGATATGCTGTGGGCTGGAAATTTAGGTGAGACACCAGGAAAAGCTGATGTTTCCCTGAGCATGGTTGGATTCATTAACCCCCTGTGGGAAAACACACCTGAGGAGCAGCAGGTGCCTTTTGCAGGGTCATGAGCAGGTGTGTGCAGGGGGAGGAAGGAAGCAGTAGGGAAGATGGAGAGCAGAACTGAGGAATTTATACATTGTGCCATAAACTCATTATCTCTCGTAAGTCTTTGGGATTCGCTGTCTTGGCGGATATAACTCCTTGCTGGAAGCTGTTCTGGGCCTCTTTCTTGGGGTCAGGATGAGAGAGCTGTTTGGGAGAGGGGGAAATATCCCCCCTTAGGGGACGTCTCTGTCCCTCATCGAGGGGCTGCCTGAACCATCCTGGTGCAGAGCACTTGCTGCAGCTCGCAGGCAGTGTCACCGAGGTGGGGGTCCCCACGAGACCTATCACCAGCAGGGTGGCACGTGTCAGTAAATCCATGGCTGTTGGGGGGTGTCCTGCAGGCTTCCCAATAGTCCTGCAGCACAGCCTGGATTTCTGTGTGCATTTGGTGGATGAGGAGTCGGCTTCTGCTGGGCAGGGTGGAGAGGTATTTCGAACCAGGACCTTCATCGGTGCTGGTGGGAGCAGCAGCACTGGCTGCAGCAGGAACCCCATGCACAGACCCCAGCCCCAGTGTGGGGACCGGGCAGTGCCCTGAGCCAGAGATCAGGTGGAGGAGCCGGAATGGAGGTCTGTGCATCCCGGCAGGACCCAGCCTGCACTGCAGCCGTGCGAGGGCAGCACAGACCGCTGCCTGCCCAGGAGCCGCAGCAGCAGCAGCAGCAGGAGCAGACCAGAACCTGCACGCCTACTTGCTGAGGACTCGCTGTGCAGGTCCCTTTGGGGACCTTTGCCCGGCTCTCCCCCTCCAGCAGGCCACTGCTTGCCTGGGTCGAGTGGAGATGCTGCAATGCCTGCTGCTGGCTCAGAAGACTTTTTAGCTCCTTTCCCCGTGGTAGATGAGATGCAGTGACAAGCCTGGTTGGGTGGACTTGGCTCCAGCTGTATGTCGTCCACCTCAGGCTTTGGGAATCCTCCTCATTCACTGGGAAAACCGGGCTGAAAGTGGGAGAAGACATGAGAAAAGCTGAAAGACATTAAACATTTTGGGAGTTACATGGGGAGTCCTGCTCACCCAGAATTTGCCCTGTGCACAACAGGCCACCTCCCCTCACCACGCTGGGGACAGGGACTGGGAATATGTCTGTGCCAGCAGTGTGCCCATGCAGGCACCACCTTGTGAAGGGTGGGAGGGGGGTCTGCCCAACCTGCTGCCCCCACAGAGCGCCATGGGGGCCAGAGGGGAGGATGCCCAGGGTGACAGGAGCCTCTCCAGTGTGATAGAAGACCAGCATTGCTCCTACAAGTGATAGAGACGGAGGTTGGGGCTGGGGAAGGTGGCAGGGCAGAAGGTGGGGGGGTTGTGATCTGCCAGAGGGAGCAGCAGGCAGCCAGGAGGGTGAGAGGGTAAGGGGTGGTTTGTGTGGGATCCTGTTGCTAATCTGGCAGTTATCCCTCACTGAGGACATCGTTTGTTAGAGACAGGAAGGCACAGGGGAGTTTCCAACGTTTCCCAGCTCCAGACGGTGTCTGGAGGACTTTCCTCTGGGGAAAAAAATCCCTGGTGGACACTGGGACTGGGCTAACTCTGCATTCCTGTGACAGCACAGAAATGCTGTCTCACACAGCCAGGACTGTGTGGGAAGGATAACCCTCTGGGCTATCTACCTGCCCAGCCCAGCCCCACAGACTCCCAATGGGTTGTGATGAGAGAGACTCTGCTCTCTGCGTTTGCCAAAGGACACCAAAAAGATGCAGAGGCACTAAATTTGGGTATTGGTTGACTTTCTCCTTGACTATTTTACCTGTAAACATTTGAGAAAGACCCATCCTCCCCACTGTAATGGCGTGCAATGGCACCAGCAGGTTGTCCTATCCAAGAACAGAGAAGGTTGTTCCACCTTTGGAGGAGCTAGCACACAGGGAAAGCACCTACCCACCAGCTGCAGCTGACCTTGATACCTGCTTGGGTTTTAAAGTTATATAGAGCTGCAGTGTCTCCTCTCTGAATTTGACCTTCCTTCCTTTATGGTTCCTGGAAACATTCCCTCTCTTCAGAAAAAGTGCTCTTGGGAATTTGAAGTGCTCGGGGATACGGGTCTGCGTGAATCTACACATGGCAGCAAAGGGAATATCACCCCATCGCGGCGCGGAGTACAGATGGCGAATCACCGGCATCCCTGCTGGGATGTGTGTGCCGCAGTAATTACGCAGCAGCTCCCACCCCAGCTGTTGGACCGAATGCAAGTGCCTTCAGCTTACCAGAAGCACGAGGCTCAGGGAGCAGGCACGGGATGTCTCTGAGAGCTGCCAGCTTCAGAAAGCATCCGAGCTTCAAGAAAGCCAGGTCGAATGCTGCAGAGCACCCTTGGATGAAGGAGCTGGGGGCACAGCTATGGGCCCGTGTTTCCACTGGCACCTGGAAGAAGTTGCTGCTGGGTCCCCTGTCATGGGCTCCTTCCTTTCCTCTGGTTCTTTCCCCTGCTCCTCTGAAGCTCCATCCTGCAAACCCCTTCCCTGAGGGAGCCCAAGGCAACAGAGGAAAAGACATTTACTACTGCCCCTGTTCTTAAGCCACAGCCTTGTCCGTGCTAAAAGCTCCAAGATGATCACAGAATCACTGAATTGTAGGGGTTGGAAGGGACCTTCAGAGATCATCTAGTCCAACTTCCTGCCAAAGCAGGGTCACCCAGAGCAGGTTGGACAGGATCACACCCAGTCAGGTTTTGAATATCTCCAGAGAAGGAGACTCCACACCCTCTCTGGGCAGCCTGTTCCAGCTCTCTGGCACCCTCAAAGTAAAATTCTTCTTCATGTTGAGACAGAATTTCCTGTGTTCCAATTTGTGCTCATTGCCCCTTATCCTGTCCCTGGGCACCACTGAAAAGAGTCTGGCTCCATTCTCTTGACACCCACCCTTTAGATGTTCATAAACATTGGTGAGATCCCCTCTCAGTCTTCTCTTCTCCAGGCTGAACAGACCCAGGTCTTTCAGCCTTTCCTCCTAAGAGAGATGCTCCAGTCCCCTGATCCATCTCTACTGGACTCTCTCCAGTAGTTCCCTGTCTTAAACTGGGGGGGGCCAAAACTGGACACAGTACTCCAGATGTGGCTTCCCCAGGGCAGAGGGGGAGGATGACCTCCCTAGACCTGCTGGCCATGCTCTTTTTAATGCATCCCACTGGCCTTCTTGGCCACAAGGGCACATTGCTGGCTCATGGCCAACTTGTTGTCCACCAGGACTCCTGGGTCCCTCTCTTCAGAGCTGCTCTCCAGCAGGTCAGTCCCCAACCTGTACCAGTGGGTGGGGTTATTCCTCCCCACGTGCAGGACTGTACACTTGCCCTTGTTGCGCTTCATCAAGTTGTTCTCCACCCAACTCCCCAGCCTGTCCAGGTCTCACTAATGGTGGCACAACCTTCTGGTGTGGCAGCCACTCCTCCCAGTTGTGTGTCATCAGCAAACTTGCTGAGGGTACACTCTGTCCCCTCATCCAGGTCATTGATGAATGTGTTGAACCAGACCAGACCTAGTACTGACCCCTGGGGAACAGTGCTAGTTACAGGCCTCCAACTGGACTCTGCACCACTGATCACAACCCTCTGAGGTCTGCTGTTCAGCCATTTCTCCATCCACCCCACTGTCCGCTCATCTAACCCATGGTTCATAAACTCACCTATGAGGATGTTGTGGGAGACAGTGTCAAAAGCCTTGCTGAAGTCAAGGCAGACAATGTCCATTGCTCTCCC
This sequence comes from Limosa lapponica baueri, assembly GCA_002844005.1. Lineage (NCBI taxonomy): Eukaryota > Metazoa > Chordata > Aves > Charadriiformes > Scolopacidae > Limosa > Limosa lapponica. The sequence continues at coordinate 251,658 of KZ506082.1, read as the reverse complement.
TTCATCCACCCAGCCAGTCATGCTATCATAGAAGACTATCAGAATGGTCAAGCATGATTTCCTGCATGATATATGAGCAAGTTTCCCTGCACAAGCAAGCGGTTGGTCATCCCAATAATCCCATCAAAGACAGAGCCATCATGCTCCGTCTCGGGCATCTCACTGCCCAGCATAGCCTGATAATGTGGTTGATCCCTAGGGCTTGCCAGGCATCATGCAAAGGACCTCGACCTGGGGCAAACAGCTCCTGCCGAGTGGGGACTCTTGTAACTCTGGCATATCTGAGGCCAGGGAACCCATAGCCTCCCCTGGTTTCTCCTTCCAGGCAATCTGCAGATCGCGGCGACACCCAGGATGGTTTATTCTCAGCCATCTGACGCTTTCTCACCCGAACGTGCTCCCACACCGAGGGAGTGCTCAGCAAAACACACTTCTGGAGGAGAGTCCCCCGAGACTGCAAGAGTCCATGGGATTTATCTCTGCAACTTATAAAAGTTTTACTACAAATCTTCTGGCCCAAGTGAGCCAAAAGCTTGCTCCATAAATTACTACCAAGCTAGGGATTAGGAGCACTAAAACAGACGTACTTCACAGCTAAAAATAAGGCACGGCACAAGCTTGAAGATTTGTTCTGCCTGGAAGTTTTATTGCACCCAAACTGTATGAGATAATGTGCAACAAAGAAACGCTTAGCGGATCCATCTGCTTTTGGACACATTCGTCTGCGCAATCGCTCTGGAATGAGGCAATGAAACCGCGAAGGAAAGTGGAGTTAGACGGTGTTACCCAGCGCAGTAAAACTTTCTCCAGACAAAGAGAACGGTGACCCCGTCCCCTCCCGGTGCCGCTCTTACTGCAGCCCTGGGGACGCTGCATCCCCCGTGCTCTGAGGGCCGTCAGCCTGGGCAGCGTTTGGGGATGCTTACAAAGGAGTGAACCCCACCAGCACTAGTGCTGGGTTCCTGACATCCGGGGGGACTTTGCGCACCGTCCTAGCCCAGGTTTGGTGTCTGAGCCCAGCTGAAGGCACCGAAAGGAGGTCCCTTCCCTGGCTGGGGATGGGTGGAGGAACTGTTGAGGTCCAGCCAGGCATAGTTAGGTCTGGCCTGGGATGGCTTCTCTCTGTCCACACACATGTCTCCACCGTGGTTAGTTTGGGCTCCCCTAGCCCGTGGACATGAATGTCTTGACAGGACAAGAGGTAATGGGCACAAACTTAAACACAGGAAGTTCCATCTAAACATGAGGAGGAAATTCTTTACTTTGAGGGTGACAGAGCACTGAACAGCTGCCCAGAGAGGTGGTGGAGTCTCCATGTGCGGAGACATTCAAAATCCACCTGGACACATTCCTGTGCAACCTGCTCTGGGTGACCCTGCTCTGGCAGGGAGGTTGGACTAGATGATCTCCAGAGGTCCCTTCCAACCCCCGTCATTCTGTGATTCTGTGAACAGGCTTTGAGAAAGAGTTTCCTTTCTTCTAAGGCCTAGCTGTATCTCCAGGGATGCCCATATTCCTGCTTGCTGGGTGACCAAGCAAGCCTCCAACCTGGCCAGCCTCCAACCTGGAGGCAAGCAGAAAAATGGATTGCAAAAATTATAATGCATGCAAAATTATTCACAGAATCACAGAGTGGCTGAGATTTGCAGGAACCTCTGGAGGTCATCTTTGCTTAAGCAGCGCCACCTACAACCAGTTGATCAGGACCACTTCCAAACGGCTTTTGAATAGCTCTAAAGATGGTGACTCCACAATCTCCTGGGGCAACCTGCTGCCATCATTGGTCACCCTAACACTAAAAGCATTTCGTCATGTTCAGAGGGAACCTCCTGTGTTCCAGTTTGTGCCCGTTGCCTCTTGTCCTGTAGTTCAAAAAAGCCTGACTCTGTCCTCTTTACACCCACCATTCAGGTAATTATATACATTGGTAAGTTCCCCCTGAGCCTTCTCTTCTCCAGGCTGAACTGTCCCAGCTCTCTCAGCCTTTCCTCATAGGAGAGACGTTGCAGTTCCTTCATCATTCTGTAGCCCTTTGTTGGACTCTCCAGTACATCCATGTCTTTCTTGTACTGGGGAGCCCAGAACTGGACACAGCACTCCAGATGTGGCCTCACCAGTGCTGAGTAGAGGGGAAAGATCTCCTCCCTTGAACTGCTGGCAATGCATTCTGTAATCAGCCCAGGATGGCTTGTCTGCAGAAGGGAACATTGCTAGGTCATCTTCAACTTGATGTCCACCAGGATCTCCAGGTCCTTGTCTGCCAAGCTGCTTTCCAGTTGGGCGGCTCCCAGCGTATATTGGTACATGGGGTTGTTCATCCCCAGGGACAGGACTTTGCATTTCTCCTTGTTGAACTTCATAAAGTTCCTGTTGGCCCATTTCTCCAGCCTGTCTACGTCTCTCAGGGTGGCATCACAACCCTCCGGTGCATCAGCCACCCCTGCAGCAGGAGCAGAGGAGGTTGAATTCTTCCTGCACACTCCAGACCTGGGACAAGGACACCCTACAAGGAGTGGGATGAAGCAGCATGGTGCAGCCACCATGAGGCATGGCTGAGGCTGGTTGGACCCCATGAGCATCGACAGCACGTGTAGGGCGTGGGTCAGCATGAGCCGTGCATCCCTCAGAGATGGAGCTGTGCTGGCTGGCTGTACATTAGTGAGCTGTATTTCTGTGAGAGAGCCTCTGGTGACAGTGAGAGCTCTGGGAGCGAAGCTCCTGTCATTTGTCAGCCTCGCTGGAGTTCCCTTGGCAGGGGTAGGGTCCATGATGAGTGCCTTTGGCCAGAGGACCACTTTACTCACAAGGAAATGCAGGGAATGGAAAGACTCAGGAGTTGTCTGTCTGCATGTCCCTGGCTCCTCTGCCACCTGTGGCTCAACCTGTGTCCCTCCAATGTCACCGGGTCTGAGCTGCTCCAGCAACAACCTCAGAGGTGACAGCAGGACCCAGGCACCTGGCTGAGATCCCAGTCCTGCAGTGAGGGTCAGCCCAGGCTGGTTAATATTTGAGGCCATGATGGCAGCAGCATTTGAGGAGCCCTGAACACACCCTGGCAGGAGTTACCTGTCTCAGGTTGAGTTTCTCTGGGACACGAACCAGCGTGGGGGGAGGCAGGCACTGAAGCAGTCAGCAGCGGCACAGGAGAGCGCAGCCAGGGGATGAGTGGCTTAACAGAGCTGGGAATCACAGCTGCACTGTTAGCCTGTCCCCTGTCTGGGACAGAGAGAGGCCTGTCCTGTCACTCTGCTGAACATGACAAGTGTGCTGCCAGCTTTGCTGGAACCAGAGCCGGAGAAATGTGGCACTGTCAGACTTCAGCTGGGGCTGTGCTGCCCCTGGGTGTGAAGGAGCCTAAGCCCTAAGCTGCGGTCACATCGCCAGGCCACATGTGCACCTGCTGCACAGCCCCATGTGCATCCTCATCCCACATCTGAGTTGCCTCTTGCCATGGGGCAGAGGAGGAGAGTGAGGCACCTTGCTCTGAGAACTGCCTCTGCCTGTGTGTGGGGATGGAGAAAGGCAGGAAAGGGTTTGCTGGGAGAGATTTGGCAGCAGCCCTGCTCAAGAAAGCCACCAAGTGTCCTGTCAGCTCCTGGAGGCTGCGAGCATCACCCTGCATGAAACTCATGAGCAGCAGAAGGAAGACAGGTCCCCCATGCTGACTCATGGATTGCCACCATGGTGTCCAGCCCCACAGCAGCACCCAGCCACCCGCAGAGCTCCACACTGTCCACAGCGTTTTCTGCTGCTCCAGGGATCTGCAGCCTCAGGTGTGCCCAGGTGGTCTTCAGGGCCACCACGAAAGGACCAGCCCTGGGAACATACCCCGCGCTGAGACCAAGCTGAGGTGCACGGCAAAGCCATCTGTTTCCATCCCACAGCTGCTGTCCTTCCCATTGCAATCCACTCTGCCTCCTATAATTTATTCATCCCAGGATGCAGCTTGTACATCTGCAGTATCATTACTGGAGACGCCATTAGCTTGAAAATTTTATAAACCTCTGTGCAGGTGATATGTTGAAAAGTTGAAGAGGGTTATTGTGGCAGGAAAAAAAAAAAGGGGTATTTGCTCAGTGTTCATCTCACACCAGAGAGCCAAGCTCCAGGGGGCTGTGGAAGGAGATCAATGGACTGGTGTAAGCGAGTGAACTGCTGCCAGCTCCTGGCCAGCTCACCCAGCTGTGAATCCCTCCCTTCTGAATCCACGTGCCGGCCAAGGGACTTAGAGGCATTTCCATGCCTTTCTCCCCTCTTGCCTCCTCGTCTGCACCATTTCCTCAGGCCAATGACAAGAGGGGCTGCACATCCAGATGTTCGCATCTGGGTCTGCTGCCTGTGTTTCTACCAGCCCCCGTGATGGACTTGCCAGTGACCGGTGAGGGTTAGGACAATCCTGAATCATCTATCTGCTGTCTGTTGGTCTGGATGCTGCAGGACTCTCCAAGGAGCTGGGAAAGTCTCCAACATGTAGATGCCCACCACGTGAAACATACATGGGGCTCCCAGTATGCAACCCCCTCCTGCAGTCCCCTCCTGCCTCTCTGCTGCCTGACCAGAGAACTCAGCTGCATGAACCCTCATTAAGGACCACAGAAATTAACTCACGCAAACTGTAGGAATTTCCCCTAGACAGTTTCCATAGCCTGGATGCAGGCATGCACCGAAGACTGTGCTTGCAAGGTTTGGCAGGGGAGCAGGCACCAGAGCCTTCACTGGAGGCCCCTCTCACCCCTCGCCATGAATTAAGAGCATGCTGATCACTCCTGGCAGCTGGAGGTCTCTCTGACAGCTGAGCCAGGGGGATAAATTCCCTCTCCCCAAGGCCAAGGGAGATGCGTGTGTGCGGATGATTTACGGGCCGCTTGCCGGGAGTGATGAGCTGGAAGGCTGCAGGGAGCAGGGTCAGTGCCAAGCAGCTTGGGGCATGGAGGAGTGAGGGGTGGTGGGAGGGGTGGCTGGGACCAGGGAGGGGAACAGAAGTTACAGGGCGCCAGAGGAGTCCCACAACCCGCAGACAACTTTCTCTTTCCATGTTACAGATGAGAAAGCATGGATCTGGATTGAGCATCCCAAATTCCCACTCCATCCCTGGCGTACCTGCAGCCCTGCTCAGCCTCCTGCAGCCTGAGAGCTTGGACACCGTTGCCTGTCCCCGGGGTACGGTCATGGCACAGGCGGGTGTGATCACTGGGGACAGGCTGCTCACGGGTCTTGCTGGCATGAGTCTATCCATCTTATACATCTTGTCTGTGGTGGATAATGGTGGTCTCTCTGTCCAGTAGGCTGCGGCTGGATAATCTGACTTCCACCTGCCCTTTCTGTGCATCTCATCAGTTCCTTATACACAGAATCATTCTGCGCCCCGTGGGTCACCATCCTGCAAGGTGGGTCTGTCATGCACTGGTTAACTGCGTTATCCAAGCTCTGAGCCCTCACATGGGCTTTGCCAGCAGTTGGCGGAGGTCCCAGTTCAAGCTTCAGCAGGCATTTCCCAGTCTGCGTATCCCTCCCCACCCTACAGGCATCTTATGTCTCCTTCCACAGCTACATTTGCCCAAGATGCTCCAGGACCAAGCTGGAAGGATATAGGGTCTAAATGCTCAGCTGGAGGGAACTCACAAACCCTTGAACAACAGGAGGGGAATGAAGCATGGGGAGGTTCGCAAGACACACCAACCCAGCTGGGACTAACTAGTTCCCAACCTCTCCTCCTCTCCTGACATTACCAGATTATCTGTTCCTTCCCCAAAAAGATATTTACACTTTAACTTTCCTGATCCCCATTGCTTTTCACTGTGATTTTCTGTCTCTGCTTTTTTTGGTGGGACATTAGCTCAAGAAGGTACTGAGAAGTCTGAAATGGTCACAAGTAGGAGGACAGGCTCATTCTGCTGCCTACCTCAGGTAGCCATTGTCTGCTGGGGTGACTTTGCCCCAGAGCAGAGTTCCCATTTGCTTTTTGGCGCGACACGCCATGGGCTGCGAGCATTGTCTTTCCCACATTTGCAGATTGTTGATGCCAAAACAGGCCAGCCTTCCCATCCTGTCTCACTCTGCTGCACAGATCTTCTCCTGGTCCTCTCCACAAAGCCCTGGCTCCTCAGGAGCAGACATAGGACTCCCAGCAAGGCTCGATCATCTTCTGCAGATTACAATGTCCTTGAGGACTTTAGGACCTCCAGACAGCCTTGATGATCCTGGATTTGACTCCATGCATCTTGGCAAACAGCATTGATGCTGCTACCTGTTGCCAGCTTCTGGGGACAAGCACTGCAGTGTGCTGTGTCTGGGGCTTGCTGGCTGCCTGCCCAGATGTCATGCAAAGAGGGACACTTCGGAGACAGGTCATCATTTGTCAGGATGGGATGGAGCCGTCTGGATGAGCAGAGGTGGCGGGAGGAGCTACCTGCTCATGCTACACTGATGATCCCTTCTGGAGTCTAAAGGACAAGCAAGACTGGACCTGATGGCCAATTCTGGCAGCCAAAACTGGCTCCTTCTTGCTGCTCCTTGTATTGGCTTTCTTCCTCCCATGCTGCCCAACTTCCAGCCACCGATACGCCAGGAGAAAGTCTTCTCTAATTGTTCCTGACTTCAGACTTCTGCCAGGTAAACAGCGTGGAAATTAGTGGAGACAAGTAAATAATTTGTAAATAATCATTTATTTATTACTTTCCCCTCCTTTCCCTGCGCAAGCAGATTGCAAGATGCCTCAGAAGCACTCGCAATTTGGAGCGAGTTCTCTTGTGAGGCATTTCCCACTCCCTATGAATAACTTATGAACAGATCGGTGAATATTAAAGGCCTGAAAATCCGGAGACTTGGGCTGCGGAGCTGAGTATGTACCGCTCCAGCTCCGCGAGCAGACGAGCTAGCTAACAAAACAGCACGAAGTGGATTCACCATGCTGTAATTAAAGGGTGTTCACATTTGTTAGTCGATGGATTGCCCATCAGGTGGGGTTGGTAGCGTGCAGCAAGGGGACAGCATGCCGGAGGGATGCGGCAGGTCCATGAACGTGGTTTGGACACCAAGTGTTAGCATTTGCTTTTGGGGGTGGTTTGTGCTGTGGAGTGCTCCTGCCAAGCTGTTCGTGGGAGGCAGACGCAACCCGGCCAGCTGGACTGGGGTGGCGCTGGAGGTTCACAGAGGAACTTTCTGGATAGGCTCGCGCGTCTATAAATTACCCGAGCGGTGGTAGAAGGCCCGCATGGAGCGTTTGAACCCCAAACCCACTGAGAGCATGAAGATGTGCTGAATTCAAAGAGTCCAAGGTCAGGCTTGCACTTGACTTCAGCCAGGTGCTTCGTGTCAGTTATTCATCCACCTTCAAGCTCAGCCACCTGCTTTGTGTTATTATTTTTTTTTTTAAATATTATTATAATTCAATCGGATAAAGGCTACATGGCTCCTGAGGCAAGGATTCAGATCAGTGCTACATGAAAGAGGGGAGGTGGGCTACGGGCTAAAATCCCTGTTGCTCTTGTAAAGCGCCCTGCCAGCGCTGCACATAATGCTCCCCACATCCCAGCCCCAGCAGGACCCACTGCATGGGGAGCTGCTTGCAGGTACGTGGGCTGTGGCTTGTCCTCAGTGTCTTCTCCAGTGCAGGTCTTAACTGTCTCCCAGTGTGGGAGGAAGGGCAGGAGCCTCGATGGCTGGGGAGGTGACTGGCATCTTGTCCTGAGGCACTTAGCACCGTTTCTTTCATGCCACCTGGCTGAGATGGCAGGAGAAAGAAGGACCAGATGACCTCTCCAGATCCTGCCTGTTTCCTTCATTGTAGTGGTTAGGAGGTCCTTTGTAGGACTTAAACCAGAACTGAATTCAATGTGAATCACACAGCTATGGATCTGGGTACCCAAACACTTGTGGTACTCAGGGGATGCCAGCAGTCACCTGCTGTCACCCAGAATGCCATGAGCCTCCTATGGGCATTCTGCGGCACATCTACTGGCATGGTATAGGGCCTTTCTGTGCCCCTGGGCATCACCACAGTAGGCTGCGTACAGGCAGCCCTGCCAAGAGCATCTGCAAGGCAATGAAGTGGGCTCTAGAGCAGATGGAGTGGACCGTTCCCACCGCCGGGATGGACCCAAAGCAGCACACAGCTTGAGGCCGGCCCCAGCTTCCCCTCGCCAGATCCCCCATGCATCTGTAGTCCCTTCCCCTCTCTGTCAGACCCGTGCACCTGTGTTCCGAGGCGGAGTGGGATTTATCCTGCCCCAGGCGCTCGGTGCAAGGGGTCAGCCCTCATAAACTTCTCCGGCACCGGAGCCCGGGCCAGCTGCTTCACTTGCGCCCACGGGGACAGCCTCCGCATCCCGGGCGCCTTCCGCTATCGGTTCCTGGGGCCCTTCTCTGCACCAGCACCCATCCTGGTGGGTCCAGGGCACAGCATGGTGGCAGCCTGGTGGGGATGGAGCTGAGCACTCCCGGCCCCTGGCTCCCCTCCCCGCACCAAGCACTCTGGGTAACCCCGGTCCGTGGGAGGCGGCGTGAAGTCATTCTGGTCCTCCAGCAAACCCCTCCAGCTGTCTGGAGCCAGTGCAGATTGTGGGACGTGTCTGGTGACTGACGGGGCCTCAAATCCACGTTTATGTGAGATGATATGGAGAGTTTTAATTTTTTTATGAGCGAGGGGTTGGGGGAAGGAGAAGATTCCCAGGGCGGCTCAGAGGGGAGGCGGTGATGCGTGCATATGCGTGTGTGAGACACGTTTCGTCCCGTTGACCCCCAGCTGCAGGAGTCCTCTGCAGATAAAAACAGCATCCCGTCACCTCTGAACATCGGGCAGCAGCTGGGGAGGAAGCTGGACAATGGCTGCTAGCAGCATGCCTGGAGCAGGGATGTGGTGGTAAGGTTAAGAGCTGGCTCTCTGGACCAAACCCTCTGCTCAGCCCCTCCTGCACATCACTGAAGACCCCTCTGGTCCCTTGGGGTTTCTCCAGGCTCGGCCTCTTCCTCAGCAGATGAGTCCCTGGAAAGCTCCGTTAAGCTGGTCTCCTCCTTCCCCAATGGAGAGCCCACTTGTTGGAGTGCCTGAGCATGACTTTTCCAGCAACCAGAGCCTGGTGACATGCCATGCCCATTTTCAAACCAACTGATCCTCCTGGGGAAGCTGATCTCCTACCCTACAGCCTGATAGGCATTGTTTGGTGGGGACATCCATGCTGGTGGTTTCCACAGGGGTACCCTGTCTGCAGATTGCTTTGCCCTGGTTTAATCCCTGCAAATCTTAGCTCTTAGCCCTTCGTAAAACCTCAATGTGCCATTGAGGAGCAGATCAGAGTCACCAGTTTTTTCAGCTGGACAGAAAATTGCCCGGTCCAGTGTCAGGCAAGAACAAGGCAGAAAGTGAGCCAAGGTGGGGCTCGGAACCTGCACTTGAGTGCCCTGTGCTGGGTAGGATCCTGCTGGGGAAGGACTCAGAACAACTTCTTGTCCATGAAATCTTCGAAGAAGAAGGCATCTGCCTGCCACACATCCAAGGCCAGTGGCTGAGACTATCCCCAGGGCCACATTGGTACCAGGTGACTCCTGAAGATGTGGGAGATGCCCATGGGGAGCTGAGAGCCACGTGCCATCAATAACCCATGGCCAGGGCTGCAAGGTGGCCACCAAGGTCACACATCACCATCCTTGACTGTGGGATGGCGACTTCCAGGTGGCGCCCGGGTCCTTTGGTGGGAAGATCCCGTCTCTACTTCCCGCGGACAGTGGGGATGGAACAACCTCTCCCAGAACCAGCCGGAATGCCTGCGCGCAATGACTCTCACCCGGAAAGGAGGAGGGGGGCTGAGGCCTCTTTGTAACCCAATCTCGTCTGCATGGGCCCCTTTGTTGTTATTACATTTATTTATTGATCTCCCTTGGGAAAACCTTAGCAGTGCTGGACTTGCTGGGGCTTTATTAATGGGGGTGGGGGGTGAGGGAAGGGGAGGGGGGCCGAACAGAGTGCTCGGACCATCTGTTCCCACCAAAGGGACGGAGCAACAATAGCCATGTTTATAAAACTTCTCTGCAACTCATTGTGTTTGCGAAAGGAGAGCTTCCACATCAAAGGCTGTTTCCACTCCCGCTGCTCGGGGGCCCCTCCATCTTCTAACATCCTGCAAGGATTGCCCCATCTTGGTCCCCTCTTCCCCCCAACAGCCTCAGACACATGGTGAGGTGGCAGCAACATCATCCATGAGGGGATTGGCGGCTGGGGACACCCTGGTCGAAGGGAGCCTGTGTCAGCCTACTGTGGTCCAATGGTCCAGGGGGACTTTCCAAGGGGGACTTCTCCTGGAAGAAATAAATCTCTAGCATAAGGCACTGGATAGAGTTTACCATGCATTAGCTGGTGGGCAGGAGACCTGTACCCAAGCTGGTTTCATTCTGTCTGCCTGAATGGCAAATATTCACGAAGCTGCTTTGGTTTTGCTCAAATTTCAGATGTGGAAAAAAAAAAAAAAAAGGAAAAACAACAAAAACCAAGGACGGGAGTGGGGTCTGGCCACATCAAAACTGGCTGATGGGTTTCTTCATAATGAAACAGCCGTGTTTGGCTTTGGTCTAGGCTTGTATTAGATTATCTGTTATAATCGGACATGAAATAAAGACCGTTAAACAGCAATGAAATATTTTGACTGAACCAATATGTTGTTTTTTCTTCCCTAACTGATCTTTGTGGACAAGATGAGGGTTTAGTTCTGGCTCAGATCAAAGCTCAATGCCTTCTTGGGGACTTGGAGTTGTCAGCCATCTCCTGACCATGACCTGGCCCTGCATCTGGCGGATGGGCTTCTCTGGGGTGAGTCTACAAGCTGGAGGTTTGGGACATATGCAGGCTGTCACACATTCCCAGTGTGACCCTGAATAACGGCATGTCACTTCCTGGGACTGTGGCTCCTTCCTTGTCTGCTGGTGCTTCATGGAGGTGACTGTCTCCATGGGGCGATTCACCTGCTGGGGTTCGTGCCCACCAGGTGTGAGGAACAGGGAAACCTCCCCTAGGGATATGGGAATGTTCCAGTCCAGCCTTGGACAAAACTGAGACCTCTAGAAGATGCTGCCAGCCTGAAGAAGGGGAAGGCCCCACCTCAGTGGCACTTTGTCACGCATGGGAAAGGCTCCTCTCTGCATCACCTGGTTGTTCAAGGGCCTGATGTCCAGCCTACAGAACAGATGCCCTAACGGCAGGCTGGTGGCTGGGCAGGGATGGCCTGTCTCACACCTTTGAAACACACCTTTCATCCTGGAACAGAGAAACGTGCCCAGAGACTATATGATGCTACCTTCTTGCGAAGCAGTCCAAGTCCCTGTTGGCCATGTCCCCTTGGCCTGTCCTCATCCAGGCTGCTGGAAGAGACCTGAGAATAGTCCCTGATCACTCCTGCCAGGGCTCAGGAAGCACGCTGCTCTCTTCCAGCACTTAGAGCTTCCCCGGGAACCATGCAGGAAAGAAGAAGAGTAGTCCAGACTTCTGGGAGACACTTTCATTTCATGCCTAAGCCACTACTCTGCTGATCAGCCACATGGCTCCATTAAGTCCCCTCCTGGCTGTCTTCTTTCCATCAATCACCCCATCTCCATGAGCAGCCCAGACACCGGATCTGGGTTATAAATAAGACAATCAATCAGTGATGCTATTAGATAAACAGAGTGGCAGAAGCCAAATTAATGCTTGGCTTTTTCTTGAAAGGGAGGGAAAAAAGAGTCAATTGCTTATTAGGGGACCCTGATGTGGTCTGGTCTGCGTGCTGCAGCTGATCTGGTTGGGCTGTGCTCAGCTGCTGTGACTGCATGCAGTGAGGTTTGGGATGCTGTGAGTAGATGGTCCGTCCTTGTGAGTCACTGTGGCCAGGGCAGGCAGGGAACTGGGGGAGACTGGAGGTGGCAAGAGAGGTCAGAGAACTGTGGAGGTGATGGGGAGCTGGGAAGGCAATGGTGGGTGCTGTCCATCCAGCCATAGTGCAGCCGGGGGGTGAGGAGGTGTCAGAGTTGGTCTGGTGGGAAGGGAAGGCATGAGGCTGCAGGCAGAGGTGTCTGGGGACGAGGGTAGAGGCTGAGCCTTTCAGGATAGACATGAGAAAGAGGAGAGTCAATGCTTTGAGGTTCTTCAAACAACAGATGGCCTCTTCTGGAGAGGCATCAAGTCCTGGTCTGGAGCCACCAAGGAATAAGATGGTCCAAGGCTGTCCTTTTCAGTCTGCTGTGACCATCTGTTACCTCTTACTGCTACAAGCCCTTGCCCTAAAGCATTGTGGGGATGCCCAAGGCTGTTGTTACCCCCAGGGATCCCAGCAGCAGCTCTGTCTGCTTCTCTGTGTGGCGGTGGCTGAATCACTCGAGGCTGCTGGGCTCATTCCTGCACCACTGGTAGTAGGGAGGATCCTTTTCTCACAGTGTGACCCTGGTGTCTGAGCCATCTCTCCTGCCACTGGGGAAGAAAGTCCTGGAGGAAGGCTACAACCTGCCAAGGGCATCCAGAGCTACATCTCTGTAAAGGAGACGTAGGCATTTTCTGAACCAATACCCTGTGGTTTGAGGTGGGCGCTTGCATTTTGCTGGACCTCATAGCATTACAGGTTGAAGACCAGGGAAGTCAGGGCTCCTCCAAGTCAAGCTGACTCTATTTGGATCCTCACCCCTCACAGATGTTGCTCTTCATGCTCTCACCCTGAGGACCGCTTTTCCACCAGCTCCTGCTGCTCTTGCCTCCACCTTCCCACCTGTCCCTGTTGTTGTGGTGGAGGAGGATGTTTTGCCCTTGGGCACCAGAGCTACCCCTATGCAAATAAGCAGCAGCTGGCTTGATGGATCCCACCTGGCATTTCCATCCAGCTCGGCAGGATGCTCTCATGCCTGGGTCTGGCTGTGCAGCACTCAGTGTGACTTCTTGGCAGCCAAGCCTGCCTTCACACCCCTCTGCCTCCCTGCTCTCACCTGGGACAGTCGAACCTCTGCTGGAGCCAAAGTGCACAGCACCATGCCTGCTGCTCCACCAAAGCATGGTGCCCCATTGAAGCCTGACGTCTCAACGCTGCCACTCTAATTTGTGATAAGTAAGCTACTTACTGTCACCTGGGGGGGCTCCAGGCTCTTGGGAGGCTGGTGTGGGAGCAGGGACCTTCTCTGACCACTGGGTTGTGGAGGATGAGATCTCTGCTGGCACCTGCCTCTGGGAAGGATGCAGGAGGTGCAGTGATTTGGACCTGCTCCACTGCTCAGCCCATCACTCAAGCAAGGGGGCTTTCTGCTTCCTACGAGGCCTCGTGGCCAGGAAATAGCTCCTGCTTTCCAGCCGCACTTCTGATCCCTCTTGCAGAGCCTGGGGAGCTCAGCGCAAGGCTGCTCTCGCATCAGCAATGGCTGAAAGCAACACCTAAGGTGGGATTTACTGCCGCGTACGTGCTGGGAGGATGCAGGGACCCGTTGCGCCCGGCTGATGTATTGGATTTCAGGTTATGTGATGCACAGGTCTCTCTGAGTGCTGTAATTCCCTCTTTCTTCCTGTATGGATTTATACTGCTAAGTGGATGGATTTTCTGCTTGGCAGGGATACTCCTCTGGGACCTTCCCCAGTTAGAAACATCTCTGCACATCTGTACGTAATATTGCTGGGGCACTTCACGAGTGGGCTTTTACGACACCCCTTGCTTTATGGACTGCCGCTTAATCCGGCCAGGCACCACGGAGGGGCTGAAGGACGGCATCCCGGAGCCGGCAGCAGGCTCCGTGCCAACTCCAGGTGTCGGAGGGTGCCTGGGGCTGTGTGCGAAAGCCACTGCTCTCAGGTGGCTTCTCATCCAGCTGCCCTGGGCAGTGGGAGCAGGTCCCTGAAACAGCTTGAGAGGGACGGTTTTCCTCTGCTTAATAACCTGAGACGGCACGGCTGTGGACCAGGCATGGAGATCCTGGGTGGAGATGAAGGCAATCTGTCTGTCTGGGATGCTTCCCCCAGGCAAAGGCTGGGCCTGATGTTTTCATCTCTGCTAAGAGCTGTCCCTTCCCCCTGCCCCGAAGAGCCATCTGCTATGGTAGATTACCCTGGCTTTTAGCACTGTGAATCCATAATTAGTGCATAATTAATTACCAGATGTTTTTAACACTAATGAAACATTAATAAATGACGGAGGCATGTTGTCTGGTAATGCAACATTAACCAGTGAACCAAGCCAGCACATGGGGCAGCCGAGCTGAAGACTGCATGGGACTAAGCTCTCCTCTTATAAAGCCCCAGCATGGCAAAAGTTGTAGAAAGTGCCTGGTGGGAGCTAGTGACCAGCTTGGTGATGCCTTCAGGCTTTGCAGAGCCAAGGCTGTGGCTACTTCACCTCCATCCACCCATCCTTCCACCCATCCTTCCATCCATCCACCTATCCTTCCATCCATCCATCCATCCGTCCATCCATCTCCCAGCTGGAGAGATGTTGTTGGCAATTTACTTTAAAAATCAAGCTCTTTTTCCCCCAGGCTGAACTGCAGCTCGAAGACGTCTTTGCTCCAGCTGGTGCTCACAAGCAAGGCATGTGGGGAGAGGCCAGATCCTGACACAGCGTGCTTTGCTGCGCTCCTTGCCCCTGTGCCGTGTCCCTGCGAGCCCTGCCCTGATGGAAGTTTAATTCAGAGCATCTGGGCCAGTGGCATTTTCCTAACGTGAAATTATTAATCAGACAAGGAAAGTGCATTAATTGGGATGACGTGTCATCTGCAGCCTCCAGGCTACAGCGGGGCAGCAGGCAGGTCTCCATCCTCCTGCCTACCCAAGAGATGTCAGGGCACAGCCAGAGCTTGGGGACACATGGGATCCCTGGAGGGCCTGTGAACGGGGACATGTGGCACTTCTCCATCACATCGCGGGTGCCACACGGGGTGGTGACAACCACCTCCTTTGCATCAGCAGGGGTTTTCAGGGGTGGGCATCCCCCTTGCACCTCCTTAGGATGTCCCCAGGCCATTTTTTGGGTGTCACACCACCCCCCCCTGCCCCACCCCTCCCCGGCCTGGGGAGATGATGCTGTGGACTCGAGCCCTGGGCCTGGCTCCAGGGTGTCCACGTCCCCCTCACTGCCATCCCCATGTCCTCCCTGTCACTGCCAGCGCTGCGCAGGGGAGCGGGCAGCCAAACCCACCCACTCCGGTTGGAGGGGAAATAACATCCAGAGCTGCCAGTCATCATGAAATGATCATTTAATGAAGACCGTCTCTCCTGGTGCATGTGTGTGTGTGTGTATGCGCGCGTTGTCTCTGTGTGAGCTTTGTTTTATCCCCTCTATTACTTTTTTTTTTGATTCTTTTTTTTTTTTTTATATATATACATCTATAAAAAATTCAAATACAGCATGTCAACAGTGGGAATACTAGGACGTAACGGTATTAAATACTGCGCTTGGGACCAGGCAAGGGGCAAGAGGAGGTGTCTTTACAAAACAGGGCTTGGGGCAGGGTAGGGAGGAGAGCAGAGCAGGCACGGGGACAGCCGGGGGACAGCAGGGGACAGCAGGGGACAGGTCTGCAGGGCTCCAGCTCTAAAGGCAACAGCAGAGCGATTCTGCTTTTGTTGGAGAATGAGACAAACGTCAACGGGGGTGAATCCCTGTATCCAACATGGTTAAAAGTTTGGGGGTGATGTGGGGACGGGGTGGGGGGAGCCAGAGGGGCAGGTCTCCCAGGTGCTCAGCAAGGGGCAGGGGGGTTTTATCGGTGTTTCATTTCCTTTTTTTCTTTTCCCATTAAAACCCTGCCAGCTCCTTGCTCCTCATCACACTTATGAAAGCCACCAGTTCTTCCCTCCGTCATCCCCTCGAAGGGGACCAAAAGACCCTCCCCCAACCCGTGCACCCCTCCAGCTTCGCCACGCGGGTCAAGAGCTCGGGGGAGCGAGTCCGGTCCTTGGGAGACCCCCTTCTGCCACAGGGGGTTACACAGCTGGGAGCATCATTCCCCTCGCCACCACCCCCATTTTCATATCCCCTTTTCTCAGTGCGCCGTCATGCTCCCTTGTCACCCGGGCGGGCGGTGGGGCGGCGGGCACGTCTTTGGCGTGGGGGGGTTAGCTGTATGAGCGGGGTCCTCGGCTGTGGCACGGTGCCCGGGCTCGCTTCGCCTTGCTGGGGAAAGGGGGACGGGGATTTGGGCAGGGGGCAAGGTTGGGTTGGGGGTGGT
Source organism: Limosa lapponica baueri (assembly GCA_002844005.1). Lineage (NCBI taxonomy): Eukaryota > Metazoa > Chordata > Aves > Charadriiformes > Scolopacidae > Limosa > Limosa lapponica. Next base: position 235,500 of record KZ506082.1, on the reverse strand, counting down.
GGGACACAAGTGCGTCTCCTCGCTCCGGGCTGGGAGAGGATTTCACGGCTCCCCTGGGGACGGCGGCGGCTCTGTCCTCCTCCGAAGCGATGGCGAGAAGCGTGATACGTCCTCAACGTGTGCAAAATCGAAGAGATAAGAGACTCAACCCGGGAAGGGGGTGGTGGGGCGGGGGGTGGCGGCGGCAGTGGGTGGCGGGAGGGCGTCTGCGCTGGGCTGTGACGGATGGACAGACGGGGATCTGCAAGCAGGGAGGAGAGAGGTCACCGGTCCTGCTCCAGACTCAGCCATGGCCGGCCACCGAATGGACACACTGAGCAGAATTTGGCTTTTTTTCCACAGGGAAATTCACTCCTTCCCAGAACCCAGGTGCCCAAACCCATCACCTCCACCTCCTCCTCCCAGGGATGGACCCTGCCCAAGGACATTTTTGAGATGCATCTTTGAATTTTCTGATCCTGGACAATATTCCTTCTGTCCCTATGCAAGGGCCTTAGATTTCCCCATGGTGTCTTTGCCTCTTAAAAAATGAGCAGTGGAGAGGGAGGAGGTCTGCTGACAATGCATCACAGACTGGCCCCTTTGTATCCTTTGTGGAAAACATTTGAAAAGTCATTTTTGAGATTTCCACAAGAACACCCAATCTGGAAAAGCAGCCAGATTTGGTGCATTTAGAAAAAAAAATGCAAGAAAACACCAAATGGCTCATTCTCAATGCCCTTCACCCACAGCCTGGCTGGAGCATCCTCTTCCCAACCACGCTGGAGCCCCTGGGGTCTCCATATCCCTGCCCCTCCCACCACTCACACTCCCTTTCACGCCCCCAGTTTGGGAGATACTCACTAAATAAAGAGGACACCATAGGCAGCCAAGACCAGTCCAGCTGTCCAACACACTGCCACGGCCCCGCTGCCCACCACAGCCCCCTTGTCGCAGATCTTGGTGGTGGGGGGCGGCATGAAAGAGGAGGTGCTAGCGCTCGTTGTCTCTGTGGGGAGGGAGAGTGGACGGTGAGGGGGAGCCGGGGTGCCCTGGGATGCATCCCTTAGGGGCAGCCCCGCTCCCCCAGTGGTGGGGACAGGGCACTGTCTCATCCCCAAACTGCCCCTCTCACTGCCATGCCGCCCCAGGGCTGAGCTGGGGGGCTGGGATGATGAGCCAGGGGATGGTGTGGTCCACGAGACTTGCCCTGCTCTAACACTGGACCTACTGCTCGGAGATGGTTGGACCACCAGGGAGAGCTGGACATCTCTCCTGGCTCCACCCTGCCCTGTTGAGCTGCTCTCTGCATCAGCTCTGCGGGAATTTCGCCTCAGGGATCACGATGGTGTGGCCACAAGTGCTCAGCAGACAGCATCCCCCACCCAGGGAATGCCCTAGACATGGCCGTGGCTGCTGGGCTGGCTTGCAGGGCTTGTCCCCAGCCATATGGGACCAGTCATTGTCTGTCCCCACAAAGGGCTGCAGGATCGCACGGAGAGCATGGATGGGCAGTCAGGCTTCGGTCACATCCAGAGGGTCCCAGAGTGCCCCTGGACAGTCACTGGGGAGAGAGGGTGCTGAGGGCCACTGGGGAGTCTGCCTTGGCATCTTTCAGACCTCACCAAGGTGTCATGGCAAGGCTCAGCCCCAGAGCTGGGATGCCCCACATCAGCCAGCTGCATGCACAGGGACATGTGTACGAGGGACACGTGTGTGAGGGACATGTGTGTGCCTGCACAGGGAGCAGCCAGGCGCTGTTTGAAGTGCTATCGGCATTTATCATGGGGTGGGTACAGAAGCAATCCCCAAACCCTGTCACCAGCACAGTCTGCCATCACTCCTTGAAGGGGCTTACCCAATTGGGGATGAGGGGCTGCAAATTCCCCCTGCTGCCTGAATCCCCAGGTGCTCTACCGGGCTTGG
>KZ506082.1:210740-221030 GCA_002844005.1 Limosa lapponica baueri | reverse complement strand
AAATCTGTCCTCCGGGCTGCCAAGGATTTCACTGACTATTTTTTTTTTAAAGAAACAAGAAATAAAAGTAAGAAATACGATAACATCGCGGCAATGGCTCTGTGACTGTGCTCTGAGTTACGGTGAGCGGTATTTTATCTTCAGTTCAAAATCTAAATGTGGCAGAGGCGCATTTAAATGTGGTGACATTTATACTTTAAATGCCTTTTACATCTCGTTGGCAGGTTTTATATAGAACATATGTATGGAAAGTAGATAGGAGCCGTGGATGAAAATGCGGAGAAGGGAGAGCCTGCAGAGCCATTTGTAGGCAGAATGCGAGTTAGAAGAAAGACGGAGAGGAAGAGAGAAAGGAGGAGAGACAGAGAAGGAGAGGAAAAGGATTTGGGTTGCCTAGGCAGTAAATAGACATCTTTTTGGTCCCTGACCACTTGTTCCCAGTGTAACTTGTTTCCGGCCACCATCTCCCCCAGCTCCCTCCCATCCCGGCCACCTCAGCATCACTTACATGTTGCCACTGGTCCAGGATGAGGGGCCGATACCGCAGGAAGAACTTGAGCGGGAAAGACTCGGGGTCAGGCCAGGACGAGGGGTTTTGCCATGACACCTCCAGCCTCCGAGGGTTATTGGGCACAGGTTTGGCCACCACGCTCTCCGGAGGGTCCGGCTTTACTGGAAGAGAAGAGGGTGGCCGGTAAAGCTTGGCATGTGGCATCTTTCCTTACATTCCTCGGCACAGCTGCTGGGCTTTGCGCCATCTGCTTTCCAAGGGGAGCAGCCAACACACAGGACATTTCCTTTTCCCAAACTAGTTAGATGTAAATCACCTTTTCTTCTCCAGGTCAGTGGCACAGCTGACCTGGCACAAAATAATCACCATCAAGACGATGACAGTGATGGAGACACACAGAAAGAAGCTGGCCAGGACAGAAAGAATCCCTCCTCCCCAGGGCTACTTGGGTCAGGGTGAGGAGCCCACCAAGTTCAAATCCTGCACTTTCCTTGCACCTCCTGGTTTCTGGAGTCTCACCCACATTCAGACCCACTTACCTTGCAATTAATGTGACAGTATTTAGCCCTTCAGTTTAGAGCTGAGCTTTTGGGCGTTCAAAGCGTTGGCAGCACATCATATATGCGAAGGGTGAAGGATTGCCATGGTCACCTCCCACCCCAGCTATCTCTTGCTCAGCCCTGCTCTGCTTTTGGGATACGGAGATATTTTCTTGCTCTCTGACAGGTATTTCAAGCAAATATTAATTAGCTGTGAGCTCTACAATGTACTTTGAAGTTGTAGCTAGTTTTAGAGTGCTGGGAGCAAATCACAGACAGGCTCTGATGAAGGGCATTGCTCGTTGTAGAGTGAGCCTTCCTCCTCACCAAGGGTTTACTCAACTCCTGGCAGCTCAAACTCCCAATTCGCAATAGCAAAGCTGCAAGAAGACCAAGATTTGGGTACATCCATGCTTCTCCTTTGATCGTGGCCATGAAGGAGTCAGTCATGAGGAGCTGGGTGCACAGCTGAGCCTAGGGTGGAAGAGGGCCCTGTGCACTCCAAGAACAACAATGCACATGAGTCTTCATCTCCTGAGAGGGCTCTTAACCTCCCCCAAAGTCCACATGCAGGCCAATGGTTCCCTCCTGGCCTCAGAATCTCTGCATTGACTAATAGTACCCTGGCTCAGACCACCTCAAGCAGCAGCTTCTGAAGATGCCAGCATCCAACTCCACTCCCAAGCACGGAGGAGGGATGCTGGGGCCGTTGGGAGCCCCCCTCTGCCTGGCAGAGCTCCTGCCCTCCACTCAGAGGTCTTCTCCATGCCAACCCCAGGAGTTTGCCTGCTGCAAGAAAGAGGTGATGTCCACACAAGGCCTTCACCTAGAAGGTGGTGGTGGTAGGAACCACACCTGCTGCTCCCTCGCTGGCCTACCTGCCTGCTGCCTGCAGCCCTGCCCTACGGATGAAGAGCATCTCTCCCTCTGCTTGAAGCTGTATGGGACCAGGCACTGATCTGGGGCCAGTCTGTTGCAAGTAGGGTCATGTATGTGCTCGTTGCTGCCATCTCTGCTCCAGGATGATGGTGGCATTGCAGCAACTCCCTCCAGGAAGACATCCTCCCTGCATCACCACTGCTTGCTCCTCTTAGGAGAAACCAGCCTGTGACACTTTCAAACCCACTTTCTTGGCAGTGGCTTAGGCACAGGGGCTGTTGAGATGAAGCCACAGCCCAAACACCTTGTTGGGACCCAGAATTGGCCCTTGTTCCCCCCAGGATGTAGCCCACCACCACCTTCCTCTTCCCAACCCTCCTGCTCAGCACTGTGGCGCACACCCTGCTGTGATCCTTCTTCACCATCACCTTCACCACCACCCTGACAGCCTCTCCTGCTTCCCATCACCTTCCCTCTGCTGCAGTGGGTGCAAAGAGGGCTGGACATCTTCCTCCATCCCCACTGCCTCTGGCGCTGAGAGGATGCTCCTGAGGGCTTGGGGAGCAGCTGATGAGAAAGCACCCATGGGCCTGACCACAGCTACCTGGTGCCACCTCCCAGCCCCCACTGACCCCTCTCTGTGGCAGGACAGGACAAAATTTTCCATTTACAGCTTTATCCTCAGCAGGAGGGACGACTTGTGGCCTGCACTGTGCTGAGCTACTCCAGATGGCTGTGCAGTTCCTCCGCTCCCTTCAAAACCCCGGGCTTGGGCTGGACATCAGCTTCCATTGACAGGGACTTGGAGTCCAAACGCATATGGAAAAGTATAAATCCAGTGCTGGCTTAGCGGGCTCAGCTTGCAAAACAAAAGTCTGTTCGGCTGAACGAATGCAGATGACTGTGAACTGCGGCTCTGCAGCGAGGAAGTGGGAAGGAAAGCACCAGGCTGGGGATGGACATGGTGGGATACTCCCTGGGGTAGTGCAGGGAGCCTGGCCCTGCTTTTTGATGTGCCAGCCTGGAGCCATGGCTCCAGGGATGCTTAAATGCATTTGTGCCAGGTAGGACACACGTGCTTGGGCAGCAGTGAGAGATGTCACTGTGATGGGTTGCAGGAAAGCATAAAAAAAGGTGCCCTGATGCAGAAGTGGGAGTCACCTGCCTCTTTTGAAGGGATGTGACCCCCAGCCCCACTCCTGTGGGTAGGAGACTGTCCCTGGCATTCAGGGGAGGGCTGCCCTGGCTCGGAGAAGGAGCTCCCAGCCATCAAAAGGGCTGCACTCCCAGCTGTGGCGAGCCTTCAAACGGCACGGCGGGTTAATGGGAAAACCAGCAGCCCCTGCTACCTCCCCGTGTGCCCCCCTCATCCTTGGGACTCCTGACCAGGCTGGAAAGCGCAGCAGTGCCAGCCCCCTCCGAAAGCACAAAGCCAAAGCTGTTCCTGCCACGTCTCTCCAAGGCGGTGAGGATGCAAGAGCCGGGAGAGGGGACCGCACCTCTGGCAGCCGGTCCAGTGAGGACAGACCTCCGTCTCTTAGGACAGACCTCCTTATGCTGTGCTCACCATGGGAAACATCAGGGCTGGTCCCTCGGGGGCCAGTTGAGGAGTGAGGGGAGACGGGCTGTGTCCAGCTCCCCAGTTTCTGTGTGACCTTGAAGGAGTCCTTTATCCTCCGCAGCCTCCCGGGTCCCTGCTCCGCACACTGGGACGAGTGCTCCGCCTTCCCCAGCCTTTGTCTGCCTCCACTTATCCCGCACACACAGTGAGGCAGGGGCTGTCTGGCTGTACATCAGCCAGCATAATAGAGCCCTGTCTTCGGCGAGGGCCTGCAGGCAGTAACGTAATAAAAGCAGTAATAGTAATAATAATAATGGACGATGGGCATTAGACTGAGTACTGGTTAAGCGGCTACAGAACCAGATGTAATACTACCCTGCAGAGCTGAGGGAGCATCATCAGACGTTCCTGGGAAGGGGACTCGGCCGGGAGGCAACTCGTAGCTCTTCCCGCTCGGTTTTTGGCTGCGGTGTCCCAGCGAGGGCTCAGCGTGCAAGAAGAGCCGCAGAGAGCGGCTTTTCCTAAAGGCTCTGCACCCTCGCGCTTAACCGCGAGTCCTTAGCTATCCATCACCCCTGGTTCTTGTTAGACACATCTCAAAACTGAGCCAGCGCTTCAGAAAGGCAGCTGAGACCCTGCAGCATGGAGGGGCCTGTCGCCCATCCCACCTCTCCAGCGAGTGCTAAAATGGATCCCTTGCGGCCGTTAAATATCCCCTGGCATTTTCCATGAGCAGGGGGACATTAAACTCCATGTCTTAGCCAAATGTCAGTCTAGGTAATTTAATTCTGCCTCCCTAAGTAGTATGAATTGAACTGACCTTCTGCCTAGGCAACTGTATACCCGTGTTCAGAGACTCTGAATTTCATACAGACGTGGGCACGTTTGTCCTCATGCAGCCCCTTCGAGATGCTCTGCATTTTAATCGCCCCATACCCAGAGCTGGGAGGATCCAGTGACCTTCCCAAGGCCACACAAGGGATGGGTGGCAGATCTGGGCAAGGCACCCTCCTTCTAACGCTCTGCATCTTCTCCTGCTGATTTGCCCCAGCCTTACGAGAGGAGAAGGGTGCTGAGGTGGGGTGTAGTGGTGATGTCCCTGCTTTCCTGGGGGGTGCATGTGCCAGCTACCTGATTCTTGAGCTGAAATACACGCGGGGAAGGTGGGGTTGTGTCCTGGAGGGCCACAAATGTCCCCATGCTGTCCCAGCCATCTTGAGGGAGGTGGCAGCTCCTGACACACCACCTTACTTCTCCCTGGCACCTTCCTCTGCCTCAAGGCCCTATCCCCCTCCAGATCCCTCAGCCCCTATCCGGCCTCGGGCTGGAGCCCTGATGTCTGCACGTCTTTCCAGAACCTTGCCCTCATCTTTATTAATATTGATACCTTTGCAGAAGACATAATTATGAAAACAATTTCCAGGACCAAGATGAGGAGGAAGGCAGCCCGTATCTCCTGCCAATGAGAAATGGGGTCCAGAGCACTGGAAATGCTTTTCCAGTCACCACTGAAAATGACAATGCAGAGTGACCCCTCACAGCTGGCTGCTAATAACCAGCACGGCACGACCGCCAGCAAGGCATGGGCTCCAGATAGCAAAAGAAAGTACCAGTCATTTTCCACTCAATTAGAGCCCATCTTCTGAGCGGTTGGGGAAGGGATTTTCTGCTGGGGACTGCAGGGAGGGAGGAAGGAGAGAGGAAGCAAAACCAAAGGAGGTCACTCCTTCCCAGGGGGCTTTTTGTGCTTGCCCAGGCTGGGTGGGTGGTCCGACCCAGTGGTGGGTCTGCTCCTGGCTCAGATGGCCCTGCACTGCTCTTGCCTGGGCTCCAGGCTGTTCCATCCCCAGCAGGGCATGAGATCAGGACTTCACGCCTGAGGTTTAACATCAATGCAGAAGGTGTGATGGTTTCCTCTAGGATAAGGGGCAGGCTTTGTCATCCCCAGCCCTGGGATTTTAGGAGAAGCATCATGCAGTCACTGGTTGACACTGTCTCTCCACTGTAGCAGGATGCGGGCCCATGTCACAATGCTCCCACACAGCATTTTTTCCAACGAGATGATGCAATGGCTTTGTCTTGAGCCATAGGTTTTCCACCCTTCCAACTAGCAGAGTGGAACCCAGCACAACTTCCAAGATGAAGTCTCAGCCCAGCTGATGCTGGTAGAGATCCCCAGGGAACCTTACTGAGTGCTAGATCTACACCACCAGCACCCACCACACTGGGACACAGCCCTGGCTTGGCAGCTGCAAAAGAGATGCTGAAATGCAGAAGCTTCTGCGAGAAGAGCTGGCAACCTGGGGGAAAATTGCGTGGCAAAATACACTAACGCAGTGCACTTGTTTTAATTGGAAACACCCTGATGGCACAAGGAGAAGATCCGTGCAGGGCAGGCGGCTGTTGATCGGTGGCAGCCGAGTTCATCCTGTGACAACTCTGCTAAGCCTGCCGACTGCCTGCTTGAACACTCAATCACCACCACGTCTGTGCTTCATACCCACAGCAGCCGTACTGATTCCTGAGCAGGAGAATTTCGTAGCTGTACAGAACACAGAGATTTTAAGGCCACTAGTTATTAAAGTGTTTATGGGACCGGGCTGGCTGCAGGGTGCAGGACGCAGCCCTTCCTATCAGCTCCAGCCCATCACCCATTCTCCAAGTGTCATCCTGGAGGGTGTTAGGGCATCTGCCAGGTGGGGCTGAGGGTCTCACTTCCCACCACATCCACTGGGATGTGTCCTGGCACCCTGTACTCCTCCAGGCACTCTTCCAAGAGGCAGCGATATTGCACCCCTGGTCATGGCTGGCCCAGGGCAGCGCTGGCTTCTGTTCACTACTGCTCCTCTGAACCCGGGCTGAGTTCAAACTGCTGGGCTGGATCCGGCTTGTGCTGGTGCTGGGATGCCCGGGGCTCATGGCTGGGTGTGCTTCCCTAGGGGGTTGCCCTTGTGTGCTGGATGGAGGGCCAGATGTTTGTGAAACCAGGCAGGGCATGGGTGGGATGCAGATGTTACAGGACGATGCCCTGAACTCCTGCAGGAGGGAATGCAAGGAACTCAGAAAATGCAGCTTAATTGCTGCCCTGGGCCCTGCAGGCTGGAGGTTACCTTCATTTTTAAGGAGTGTATCTTCCACAAACACAACAATTTCCATTTAAAGGCACCCAAGTGACTGAAACTCCACCACTTCTCTGCCAAGCTCCTTGCCTTGTTGTCAATGTTTTCAAAGCACCAACAAATATGAGCTTCAGATATGGACCATGGCTGCAGGGAAATGGCAGGACAGTCCCTGCTCCAAAATAACTTCCTTGCTTTGTTCAGAGCTGGCACCTTGTTTCTTGTTTGACGTTTTCCAGGATTTGGGGTAGAAAGGGAAAATCTGTGATAGCAGTGGAGCTCCTCTTCTTGCGCTCCAGCACTTCCAGCCGCTCAGGACTGGGACATGCAGCACATTGAAGGCAAAGACTGACTGCTGGCTGCACTTCAAGGATTCATTTATTTGTTTTTCTGGTCCAGTAATTGCCACATGTAACCAGCAAATTGTTTTTCGATGTGTTCCTGAACTCTATTCTCTCCCATTTTTCCTGCTCTTTGAGGATGGACGGTCTTGTCACAGCACCGGCTGTAATCTGGCTTTGGCTGGTGGCTAAAGCACTGTGCCCAGCTCCCTGTTTCGCCGTACTTGGCACTGAATTGCTCGGCCCACACCAGTCCTTCACAGTCACAGGAGCAGCCGCACCATGAGTCCAGATGTGGTCAGGAGCATCCCTGTGGCACAGCTGGTGGCATGGACACCCCAGCTCCCAGGGCCTGCTGCTCCTTGTGCCACATCATACAGCATCCGTTGCCCATGTGGGGCAGAGAAGAGGTGTAAAAGAGGGAATAGGGTTTTTAGGTAAGGGCTGGTGGAGGATGACTTTGGGAGGGCTTTGTCCTGTCTAGGGATGGGGTGAAGAGAACGGGACATTTTAATTTCTCTTTCAGTCCTAATTCCCATGACTTTGTTTCCAGCAGAAACACCAAACTTCTCTTTTAGGAAAACTCACAGGGGCAAGAAGGGCAATGCCATTTGGACCACACCAGTTTCACAGCCCTCTGCCCTCGTTCATGGCAGCCTTTTCCCCAGCCCCAACCAAGGATGAGCTCAGCAACCATGGGAGACCTGGACCACTGGGTATGGAACCAGGCAGGGCACTAGGCCACCAACGGGACAAGCATGGGGGCTGCCTGTGGGCATCGTGCCTGGTTCCTCCAGGATGCTCAGATGCTGGCATCAGTTACAGTAGGGCCATAAGAATCAGGAGGGCTTGGGGGAGGATGCCAGGGTGGCTCGGACCCTGGCTCCATTTCATGCATGGGTAGGCAGAGGCTCCACTTGGAGTGCCTGCCCCTTCCCTGGCCCATCGCTCTGGCGGGCGACGCTGCATGCAGAGCAAGCCAACCCCAACACCGTCTCGGAGAGGCCAGTTGCTGCCGCAGAAGTTACCTATGGCGACCTCGTCAAAGGTGAGAGTGGTGGAGTTTTTGCCCAGAGCATTCGTGACTGTCAGAGTCACCTTGTACTTCACCGTCGAGAAGAGCTGGAGGTATTTGATGTGACACCTGTTTTTGGGAAAGACATCCTTCTCGCAGACCATCTCTTTCGTGCCGTGTCTGGAAAGTAGAGATGAGAAAAGCTGTTACCTACAGAGCAGTGCTTGGGGTGGGGATGCACCCATGATGCTAGAGGGAGGAGGCAGAAGGAGGAGCACTGTGTCTCCTCTCTGCCTGTGGTCCCCATGCTACAGCCAAAGGGCTGCTTTCCTCCTGCCAGGGAATTTTGTAGGCTCATGTGTGTGATGTTTTATCCTAAGCATGCACAGAGACTGTGGTGAATGTCCTCACGCTGGCCCCAAGAAAAGGATGAGACCCTGCTGGGTTGGGGTTGGCTCTGCCCCTCCTGTGAGCGGAACAGGGTCTCCTTTCTGCTGATGACAAAAGCCCCAGAAGATGGTGCACAGCACCAACCTGTACAGGAGTTATGCCAGAACCCGGGCACAGGTTGGGGGACAATGCTAACTCTATGTGAGGGACACTGCTGCTGCCTGGCCACAGCCAGTGTGCAGAAGACAGGAGTGTGGCTGTGCCAGGTGCGCCAAAAAACAGCGGGCACAACCTCCACTGTGGACAAGTGGTCCGTAGAGGACGGACCTGGGGGGAATGGAAAGGAGACCTGGGAGCTGGGGACTTTCCTGGTCCCCTCTGGGGAAACTGGAACTTTCTGGGAACAAAGCCCCCGTGACAAGCATCCAGTTTGGATGTCCCTGGAGTACCCTTCCCCAAGCCCACTTTTGGGACACTGACCCCATACCCTCTGCGCAGGTCAGACCCACTGCCCCAAGATTTCACGGCACTACTTGGGCTCGAGACCTGCTCCAGGCTGCAGGGACAAAAACTCGCCCCTCTGCACCCTTCCTTCCCAGGCACTTACATGACGGAGATGTTGAAGGAGTTGGGGATGTAGGTGGGAGTGGGCAGGTGCCAGCTGCAGTAGAAACCCTTTGGGTAGCTGTTGGACCGGCACATCAGCACTGGCTCCTTCGGGGGGGCTGCCAGGGAAAGAGAAAGAGCAATTACCCATTGAGGTGGGGCTATCACCAGGTCCTGAACAAGGGGATGTCCCTCCACTCACAACTACTGCCAGCTCAGGAGGGGACACAGTTTGCAAGGGGAGCCTGCCCTGTGTTAATCAGCTTCTTGAAGCGTCTGGGGGCCTTTGCCCCATGTCTCCCCCACGAGATCTTGCTTTAGCTGTGCACAGCAGCTTATCTTCTCCCCTGGCAGCTCGCTGGCTCTAATGAGAGATGGAGTGGCAGAGGTGCTTGGCAGGTACTGGGGGAAATGGTCTTCAAGGCTGCGACAGAGACATGGCTGATGGGGAGGAGGTGCTGCTCTCCTGACCCCATTAAGCTACAGTGCTCATGGGTCTCTCTGCCACCTCCCTGGGGAGTGATAAACTTCTTGAGGGATGATCCTCCAAAAGACGAGAGGTCCTCAGAGGGAGGAAGAAGGACCACTTATGGCAAGGTGAGGAGGAACAACCTGAAACTGGCAGTGAAAATTGAGCTTTCCATGAGGACTGGCAGTGTTCATACTTCCAGTACCAGGGCAGAGCATCCATCCCAGGGCTCTGCCTCCCAAAGGATACGTAGGCAACTGGAGACAGGACAAGAGCACGCAGTGGGGAGCAGCCTACCTCTGGCCTCATCAGCTGGTCCTAGAGGTTAGAGGCAGGAGAGGATTTTAAACCCAAACAAGTGTTCACACTGCACTTGGCCTTCCCAGACATGGGTGCTGTCTGTACTCTCTGCAGGAGCACAGCAAGAGCTGCAGAAAGACTCTCCAAAACACCAAAGGTCAGTGCATGCAGAAGGTTGGTAAAAGTCTTATCTGAACTGACACTGAAGTCAGCTCCTCTTGGTAGGTCCTCTCTGGACACTTGCATTGCTAAGAGCAGAGTCTGGCTCTAACTGCAGCCCCCCTGGCACAGTACTTGGCCATAAAATACACTCCATGGGCTGGATGAGCACCAGGGTTCCCTTACAACGGCTGTCTGAACCTGTGGTGGTCCCTCTTCTCCCTTCCTTCTTTAGGCATTGTCCCCATGCATCCACCTGGCATGTCTCAGGACGCGCTCTTCTCTCCAAGTAAAGATTTTGAAACAAACCTAGCAAATCTGCCAGCTTTAGTGCAAGCATTGCTGCTCACCATCCTACCACAGTCCTGGCAGTGCTCCCCACCACACGGCTAAATGCCCTC
>KZ506082.1:162795-183913 GCA_002844005.1 Limosa lapponica baueri | reverse complement strand
CCCCTCCACTCCCCCTGGCAGGCACCATCCCAGGAGGCTTTGTCATCCCAGCCCTGGGCATCCCTAATTCCCAGCGTGGCGCGGGGAAGCAGGGGTTATGGGAAGTTGTTTAGACTGGATTTGGGTTTCTTTAATTATAGAGCTGGTTTTGTCATGTTAAGGAGGATAAACAAACCTCAGGAGAGTGGGAAGAGGTTTTGCTGCCATCCGCCTGGGACACGGGACGCTGGCGCGGCACGCAGCCTTCGGCATTTGTGCTAGACAAGGATGTGGAAGGTTTCCCAGGAACCTGCCAAGCCCCAAAGCCCCTTTTCCTCTTCTCCTCCAGCCTGGCAGCTGCTGGGACAGGGCAGGGGGGAAGAGTGTGCTGTCCCCCTGCCACATCCCATGAGCTCATCCCCAGCCCCACTGCAGGAGGGAATGCAGAGGGAGCCTTTGGGCTCATTTCACACCTAAGTCCAAAGCTTGGGACCCCACCAGGTGCTCTCCAAGGGGGTTCTTGCACCTGGGAGCACCCACTCTCTGATGGATGCTCCATCCCTGGCCCTGGCTGGTCACCAGCAACCCCAGGACTCCCCCACCTCTGCCCAGGGGAGTGAGCTGGCAAGGGGGCAACTACTTTCTCTACTTCTTGGTGTTCTAATGCCATGTGACGCTTCCACCACGACTCAGGTGAAGAGTGAAGCCAGAAGCCCTCCATAGCACCCAACCCAGCCTGGGCTTATTGGTTGCTGGGGTCAAGCCTGGGGCCATGTCCCTTCAGCTGCTAGTGAGGACATGCCATGGGAGATGGGAACCCTGCAAGCACTGGCCACCTCCTGGGCACACTCTTCCTTTGGGCAGGGGCTCCACAGGCTACAGCATCGTCAAGGCCAGGGTAGAGCTGCTGGCACCGTGGTCCTGTGCCGCGGCACCTAATAAATGCCACGTGCCGCCCCGCCGCCCCCAGCTCCCCCACGCAAGGAGGAGGGGCTGCGAGGATGGGAGAGGGGATATTTTTATTGTTTCTGACACCGGCTGCCCCAGATTATCATATTTTACGCGTCGAGCCAAAGAAGCATCACTCTGCTATGCTGCAGCTGGGCAGGCTGCCCAGCCCGGCAAGGGGAAGGAGGGGAGGAATGCAGCGGGGTGCGGATGCTGTGCACGCATGGGTGTGAGCGTGTGAGTGCGTGCACACGCAGGGCACGGGGGCACCGCTTTCATTCAGCCCTCCCCGCTGTGGCGCGGCCGCCTGCATCCCACTGGACGGGGCAGGAAGGTCGCCCGCTGCCTGCAAACGTGTTTGTTATTCTAGACTGGCTTCTAATTCGATTAGGACTAATTGCATTTGGGAGTGTGGTGGGGTTTTTAGGTGGGTTTTTTTGGGTTGTTTTTTTTTTTTTTTTCAGCCTTCTACTTAAAAAGCAGGGATGGCAATTTGCATATTGTTACCCAGCATGCTTTTCCAGCTCCCAGCCGGGCCAAGACCCAAAATCTGGGCAGAGGCAGCAAAGTTCATCCGTTGAGTTTTCCCAGCCGTGAACAAACAGTTCGGCACGGAAAGGCGGCGATTGGAGAGCATGCGTGCCTCGTGAAACAAAGCTGAATTTCGACAAACGAGGCACTATTGCAATCTGGTTGCCCCTATCTGTGATGGTCCCCTCCCACAGTTTTCCAGAACTGGGTGGTAATGCTTGGCCACGAAGAGCCCCCAGAGCCATTGGACCTACCCAGCCCCCAGCGGCTGTGGGCATGTGGGGAAAAATCATCCATGTCCACAGCAATAAACCTAACAGCTTTGGGGTGCATCTCCCGATGATGGAACACCAGCAGCCACATGCTTAAATTTATTAGGTCCACCCCTGCCATAGGTTTGGTCCAGGTTAATGTAGTCCTGCCCAAAGCACTGCCTGGGTACAGCCTTGGCACTGACCTCGCACAGGACCGTCCCCGAGGGGCAGCAGGACATTTGGAGGGCAAGAGGGATGAATTGCAGGGGCGGGTGCTGCTCTCTGCCAGCTGGCCCCCGTGCCAGGGAACGGTCGCAGTCATGTTTAACTTGCTGCTCTCGAAATAGCCTCAGTTTACACGGCCGCGGGAAGGGATTGGATAAGTTCATAGGGGAAAAATCCATCAAAAGGGCTTTTTGAAAAAAAACAGCAAGCCCTGCGTCACAGGTCGCTGGACACGAGCAGGGAAATATCTGCACACGCTGACCCCGGGACCATGCTTCTCCATCAGCATCTGCACCAGTGGCAGGAGCCCTGGCCTGGCCAGCAGCACCCTGCTCCGAGGCAGAGGCATCCTTGCTGCCGGAGCCAGCCAAACCCGCTTTCCCAAGCCAGCATGTCAGCAGTGCCTTCCTTGCAGGTTTTTCCACCAAACCAATGTACGGAGGCAGCCGGGCAGACCCTGATCCTGGCGCTGCCTGCCTCTGCTCTTTAGCCCATACCCATCACGGGATGCTCACGCCCACCCTGGTGCTCCATCCCTCTCCTGAGGAGCCAGAGGTGCATGATTACACAAAGAGGTTGTTACCTTCTTTGTTTCTTCTTTATTTTGGATGGGTGAAAAAGACAGAAAGTTATAAAAACAACAACAACAAAAAAAAGATGCTAACTGCAGTCCAACCCTCCAGTTGCAGCTGGAGCCCAGCTGGGAGGAAAGGGACTTCTAAGGCAGAGAAAAGGGAGGCTCTGATTATTTATTAGTGGCCGATGTTTGATCGCTTGCTAATCAGGCCAGAGAACACACTCGGGCTCTCCCGGCCTCCCTGTTCACATGTGGTTCCTGTTGCTTTGCCCCTTCCCCCCTCCCTCTCTCTGGTTTTGCTTTGTTTGTTTTTCTGTTAATTTGGTTGTTTTTCCATGTCGTTTTCCGTCAAACCGCATGTTTTTTCCCCTTTCTCTCGCCAGCCGCTGCAGTGACAGACACGGAGGAAGGAGGCCAGCCCGGAGCCGCTTGCCCCTCTGCCAGTCCCTTTCCCACCATCGCCTGGGAGGCAGCGATACCCACGGAGCAGGGCTGGGGCTGGCAGTGGGCTACGAGCCCCCGCGCCACCACTGCGAGGCAGAGGGCAACTCCCCTTGCTTGCATCCTGACCTGCATCCCTGCTGCTGGACGGGATTTTGCTGTGTTTTCTCTCCTGTACAGAGCCCATCCCTGCCTGCATCCCAGAAGAACAGCCAGCAACGCTTGGGCATCCCCAAAGCCGGCCAGAGGCAGGAAAGAAGAGGAACAAATAGGCAGAGCCGTCAGGACAGGATGGAGATAAGCAGGTTAAAAAGGGACGGACGGACAGGAGCGGGAGGATGGATGCCCGCCCTGGCTGCCTCCCTCCCTCCCTTCTTTGCACACAAGGCCTCCCCGCTCCCATGTGCGCTCTCCGGCTTCTGGCAGCCTTTCCGCCGCGCGTTTCCACTCCTCTCTGGCCCATTAGCAGTATTTTTATAACATTCTGTAATGCACGGAGCCGTGTGCCAAACCTCAAGAGCACATTATTTCCCAACGTCTTTGTTATATCCATCCCCGGGCCCTCCGCCCGTGCGTTTCCAAACACAGAGCTGCAGCTCACGGGGGCAGCCGGGAGCCCGGCGCCGTACTCCTGGTACCCAGAACCTTCCCTTCCCGCCTGCCCACTCCCGATCCTCAGCCCTGGGCTCAGCACAGGGATGCCCAGCATGTAAAAAGAAGCTGTGGATGCCCCATCCCTGGAGGTGTTCAAGGCCAGGCCGGATGGGGCTTTGAGCAACCTGGTCTAGTGGGAGGTGTCCCTGCCCATGGCAGGGGCTTGGAACTCGATGATCTTTAAGGTCCCTTCCAACCCAAACCATTCTATGATTCTATGAAAAAGTCCTGGCCCCATTGCCTGCTGCTTCTGGCCACGCTCAGGCATCTGTCACCCTCCAGGCTGCAGGGTAGGTAACCCATTGGAGATAAAAACGCAGCATCCTGGTTGCTCTCCTGTGCTTCACCTCATGCTCATCTGCCTGAGAAAAGGGAGTCAGAGTGACATGCCGCTCCTTGAAGTCCCCTGGAAGAGGCTGCCCTGGAGAAGGGCCACCTTCCTCTGGGGTGGTCTATGCTTGGGATGCTTCACACCCTGGAGATGGGTGATCTGGAGCCCCTAGGGATAAGCAAGCCCGTGGGCCCTTCCTCCTCTCCGAGATGGGCTCTTCATCCTTAGGTCACCTCATCCCTGGTTGCTCACTGTCCCCACTTTATGTGTGCAGGTGCCTCCATCTCTGCAGGGAATGAGACAGACTGGCTACCCCCAGTCTCCGTGGGGTGCTGCTGGCTCCTGGCCACATCCCTCATGATGTGGACCTTGGTATCAAATCCCACCTCAAGTACCAGTTGAGCTACTTGTGTCCTCCCACCCGTCTGCTGAAGGACATTGATGAGACACCTTCCTACACTTCGTGCCTTTTGCACCATTATGTAGAATCCTGTCCCCTCCAGCATGAAACTCTCACCCCAGAAATTCCATGGGTTCCCTCACAGCCACCATCACATCCCACTGGAGTTCCATGGTCCTTGTGAGCCAGAGCCATTACAGTAAACATCACTGACAGCGGTCCAAAGACTGATGCCGAAGCTCCCCCATCCCTCCCAGCAGCTCCCCTTTCAGCACAATCTGATCCCCTTTAGCCATTTCCTAAGCCGTGTTCCAACTCTTGTACTAATCCACATTTTCTCTGGTTTAACTCATAATTTCCCATGTGGCACCATAGCAAATACTTCACTGAAGTCAAGACAGATTATATCGACCACATTTCTGGGCTTAGGAAATCAGTTCCCTTATCAAAGAGAGTTATCAGGTTAATCTGGTGTGATATATCTCTGGCAAGTCCCCCTTATATTTTTCTTCCATTTTCCATTTGTCTCCACGTCTTTAATTGCTCCCTCTTCCAAGCGCGCCCCGTGGCCCCGCTGTGCTGTGGGGTCAGGCTGTCTGATCGGGATTTTTCCTTCTCTCAAGCGCAGGAGACACGTCGCCTCTCCCCACAGCACTGGGTACCACCAGTGACCTCTCAGCCGCTAATGAGCATTGCTAATGAACAGGAGATGTCCTCACCTGGGGATGAGGTGCTCCCCAAGCCTTCAATGAATTGTTTTCTTTGAAGGTGCCTAGAAGGCAGAGGACTGTTCTCCAGGTTTTATCCTCCCTCCTCTCCCCCAGCCTGCGCTGCCCCCGCTCTCAGCATTGGCGGGGTTCATTCTGTACTGGGCTCTGCCGAGCTTACCTTTAATCTCCCCTAAAACCTGGCTGCATAGCCAGCTCTGCTCTTCTCTCCTCGTTTGCTCCGTATTTATATGGCTAACCCCCCTTTTCATTTCCTCTGCAAGGTCTCGCTCAGCTTGACTCCTGGCAGGTCTCCCTTCATCCCTGTGCTCGCTGACCCCCACGATGGAGCTCGCTTTGCTAACTGACGCCCTTTCCCGGTCCTCGACGCTTCTCCGCTCCCTCCCCACATCCTTCCTGCAGTGTTGTCTGCCCAGGAGTGCCCCTGCCTTGCCCGGGGGGGGCACGCTCCAGGTACATTCATTTATTTAATGAGATCCCCAGCACTTCTCCGTGCACTGCCCTCAGCCCCTCACTCCTGCCGCCAACATCTTTCTTGTTGTCCCACTAAGAGCGGGGAGCACAGGCATAGGCCTGTTTTCATTTAACTTCCCATGCAACTGAAGCGAAATGAGTCCAAGATCCTTCAAATCCCAAGTTTGGGCTCCCAGTGTGCTCAGCTGCGGCAGGGGTGCGACCACAGGGACATGCTGCAAGCCTCCTCTGAGCCGTCCACCTCCTCCATCCCCATCCCCATCTCCACCTCCATCCCCATCCCCTCCTGGGATGCTCCCAAACCCACTTCTCCACAGCAGCCCATGCACCTCCAGGGAGTCTATCATGCCCCACAAAGGCAGGAAAGTTGGGGGGGAGGTGTGTCATGAAGGGGCTGGGGATGGGGGATGGCAGTGATGGGAAAAGAAACCTTGCAGAGAACATTAAATTAAAATCCAGGCAATTAAATTAATTACCACTAAAAGCGTCTCACCTGATTAGTTCCTTGCATACTTAATTGCATTAACAACACCGGGCATTCACTTGTTTATTTGTGGCCCTCTCTCCTGGGGCTGGTGGCCCTGCAGTGTCTGACCAAGTTCCTCAGCTGCCCGGTGCTCAGGGGGGCTGTGAGCTGCCAGCAAATGGGAACACGCGGTAATAGGAAACAGCAGGATTTGGGCTCTAACGCTGAGCAATTCCCACGGGTCCCTGAGCGGATTGACAGGGATTACTATTAGCGAGGTGCTTAGCAGATGGAAGAGCCATTGCAAAGTCACGGGGATGCCACAGCTGCAGAGGAGGCGGTTGGAGGCTGCAGCCCCCTCCCCACTCCCCTCGTTTCCTCCAGACCTGGACTGCAGCCCCCCTTGCACTGGCACAGCCTGGGACCTCTCCCCAGATGGGATCTGGTCAACACATGCCCGAGCGGAGGAGCTGCACAGCTTCCTCCTCCTGCTGCTGCTGCCTGCTCTGCACCCAGCTCCTGCCTTCCCTGCCTCCAGACAAGCCGTGAACACCTCCTCACCCTGACAGCGTGGCTGAGAGCCCCCTGACTCATCTGCCACTGCCTTTTTGTCTGCCGTGCCCCCAGCCCCGACACCTACTCACTGCCATACCCCCTGTCGTATGATGACTGCTGCCCCCCTCGCTTCTCACGTTGCCTTTCAGCTTCTTCCAGCACCCCTTGCCCCTTGGCGCACGTGCCAGGATCCCTCCCAGTGGGCCCCAAAACCTTGAGTTGGACACTGTGCAGCATCCCTGAAACTCACATTTCTTCAGCCTGACCCACAGGTGCAGAAAAGACGCTCCTGTCTGGTTTGCAGGGCTTATGCAGGCTGTGGCTGGTTCTCCTGCAACCCTCTGCCCCTGGACCATGGTTGAGGATGGAAACACCAGCCTGGTTCTGACTCAAGGTGCTGAAGCTTGGTGCTGTCTTGGTTCTGACTCAAGGTGCTGAAGGTGAGACAAGGAGCAGAGGAAGGCTCTGCCACGTCCCCCCAAACTTAGGAACGTATGGCCACCTACACGACGTGACCCCAGCTGGTGGGGCTCCCAGCTGGTGCCTCGCAGCATCCTGCGCAGCAGCCACCAACCCACAACCAGCTACGCCGGCTGGTGCTCCCAGACAGCCCCCGCCGCCGGTCGCAGACGCCGTACTGCGAAACATGCAGTCGCTATCAGCTGTACAAACACAGCAGCCCACCCAGCACACAGCTGCTATCAGCTCTCGGCATCGTGTGAAATACAGCACCACTCTTATCTCCCGCACCGAGACCTGTAAATCAGCGCATCTCGTGCCGAAGGTACGCGAAATCCCGGGGAAGTGTGCAGCTGTCCTCCAGCACGCCTCTACACGGGGGCTCCTGCAGACACACAGCAACTGCCACCACCTTTTCGGCTGCTCCTCTGAAACAACCATGTGGCCGTAAACCCAGCCAGGGCACCTCCTTCCCAGCTGTAATCCCCTCTGACAGCTCAGCCCCAGCTCTTTCCACTGGCAGAGATGGTGGTTGCTGCACTGGGCTGGATGGAGAGACAACGTCCCTTCCCAAGTTATTTCTGGGGCATCATTTAACCCACCGGCTTTGATGCAAAGTTTGGGGCAGGAGGGGCTGATTCCAGCATCATGCTGCTGGGATTATTACACTGTGGGGAGCTCGCATGTCCATATGCATGGAGAGTAGAGGGGCTGGCACGGCAGGAGGGGGCTGTGAGGGGTCAATAGGGGAGCAGAGAGCATGGCCCTGTCCCCCGCAGTGTCACACGCCAGGGTACTCACTTCCCACGCTCAGGTAGGTCTGGTATTTGAGGTGCCAGGAGGAGCCCTCGTAGCAGGAGTACTGGCCGCTCTGCGTCAGGTCAACATTCTTCAGGATCAGGTAGGACCCGTTCAGGTGGGACTCGTCGATGTCGGTGCCATTGGCTGTCCAGGTCACAGCTGCGTCCCAGTCCATGGAGCCACACTTCATGGTCACATCTGCGCCTACCCGCTCGTACTGGATGTGGCTGTCTGCGGGGAGGAAGAGGAGAAACCCAGGTGAGCTCGGAGCCCCCGTGGGCAGGGCTGCCTTGGAAACAGCATCTTACCATTGCTTGTATCGGAAGCAAGGGAAGGACTTGGGCAAGGAAAGGACTTGGGCATGGACTGGCACTGTGGTGGTGGCCAGGGAAGCCTGGCTCTGTTCTCCAGTTCTCCTCCTGGCTCTGATAATGACTTATTTTAATCTTAGACCAGAGTGGATCAACTAGCATGGATCAGAGGATTGGGACTCATAGAATCATAGAATGCTTAGAGTTGGAAGGGACCTTAAAGATCATCTAGTTCCAACCCCCCTGCCATGGGCAGGGACACCTCCCACAGGATCAGGTTGCTCAAAGCCCCATCCAGCCTGGCCTTGAACACTTCCAGGGATGGGGCATCCACGACTTCTCTAGGCAACCTGTTCCAGTGACTCATGGACCACCTCCATACCTCCACCTCACAGGATGCCTTCCTCTGACCTTTACCTTGGAGGACATACGTCAGGGATGTACATATGGCTCACCAGCCAAATGCCCCACAGCACAGCCAGATGCTCACGCCAGCAAGTCACTGCCTCTTCTGTATCTACCTGTCTTGTTGCAGGATGCAAACCTAAATGCACATATCAGAAATTCCCAGCAGAGAGGTGACAGAGCCCCAGGACTTGTCACCAGCAAACTCAAGTTGTTCACTAGTGGAGGTGGGAAGCTGGCAGCTGCCCTGGCAATTCCTTGCCTGGGAAATCAGGTGGGAGGATGGCAACATAACTGTGCCGTGCCTTGGGAAGGGGCAGCTGCTTGGTGCAGGCTGTGCTGTTTGTCTCCCTGCCTGTCTTTTCTTCCTGCTCTACAATAACATGGTGCCTTGCTGAGCTGTTTGATTTAGCGTGTTGCGAGTGGGGCCATACAGCTCATTGGGCACCAGCTGCCTAATTGAATTTTCTCAGGTTTCTGGACAGGAGCTCGAGCTGACATTCATTAATGATGCTTAACAATTGAATCCTTCCCGTCTTGCTACACTGGCTGTGCTGAGCTGCGTGTGGCAAGGATAAAACCATGGGGATGTTCGGGGGTGAAGCAGGACAGGGGGATGAGCAGAGGATGAGGTTCCTTCAAGGCTTCATCAAGCCTTTGTGCACAGACAAGGGCTGTTCAGTTCTCAAAATACTCCTGGGTTTCAAAAACACATTTGACAAGGTGGCTCCCAAGGAAACCAAGCAGCCCCGACACAGGGGGAAAGTCCTGCAAGGATTTATAGCAGCTAGAGGTCAGGAGACCAAAGGTGAGAACAAGCGGTCAGACGTGGCAGTAGAAGACGTCACCGGTGAAGTTCGGCAGAGATCTCAGAGCTGGGTCAGAGCTGCCCAACACCCTCGTAACTCACGGGGAAAAGGGAGCCGAGGCAGGGAGAGGGGACCGCCGGGGCAGCCAAATCACGGCCGGGTGCAAAAGCAGTGCAGAAGGACATGGCGGCAGAGACCCACCAGCTGCTAATGCTGTGTCGATAAACGCACAGGGAGGCACACACAGAAAATCGAGCCTCGCTTCTCCCACCACTCACAGCTCCAAACGAGCTGCAGCCTCCATGGAAACATATCTTGGAGTTACCGTGCTTGCTTCCCCGAAAGCATCAGCTTGGTGGCGACCGAAAATGCAAACCCAATGCTAGGAATTATTCAGAAAGGGATTGAGAAGAAAGTGGAAAGCACTGTACCCTAAAAGCCGTGCACAAATCCATCCCAGTGACATTAGGAGTACAGTTCAGCTGAAAACGGAGCAGAGAGAGAAAACAGGGAAGAGCAAAGGCTGGAAACAGCCCCCACCTAAGGATGGCTTAACAGACTCAATCCCTTCATCCATAAAAGGAGACAACCGAGGGGAGATGTGACAGACACCTAAGCAATACTGAGTGACATGGAGAGGATGAACAGAGAAGGACTGCTTGCTCCTTTCCCTAATAAAATAATTAAGGGGCAGCAAATGAAAACAAGCAAGAGAAAGCGCTTTTTCACACGAAGTGTGATTAAATTACAGAAACCCACGTCCATCAAATGCTGTGGATGTCAACATTTTGGGGAAAATAGTGACTAAATTAATCCATAGAAGAAGACACCACCGAGGGCAGTAAAACACTGAGCTGCCCAGTGAGCCCAGGGAGGCTGCAGGCAGCTGACGGTGGGGAGGGACAGGAGAAGCACCCCCCATGCTTGTCCTGCTCTTTTCTCCCTCTCTAGACATAGTCTCTGGGTCCTGTTGATAGGTGGGACCACATGGGCATGATTCAGCCATTCCTTATGTGAAAGCCCAAAGCCTGAGCCCATCTGCAAAAGAGAGAGACCCAGGGTGAAGCTGGCCTTGGGGGAGACCCTGGCAGGTCTGAGACCTCCTGTAGACGGTGTGTCAAGACACCTACTTCAGAGAGGGAAGCAGCACCTTTGTGGGTACTATCCCTCCTGGGAAGGAAAGAGGTTGCTAAGAAGAAACAAGGAAAAATTGGGTTGTTGTGAGTAAGGTGTCGGTGAGATGCCTCAGAACCATTTCAGACACTAGCGAAGGGTGGGGACCTTTGAGAAACTGCACTGATCAGACAAGTGTGTTTCAAGTGTCCTAAAAAAGCTTAGAGCATACACTGACAGCCAGAAAGAGAGGAAAGCATCTAAGCCGAGGCATCTGCATGAGGAGGGGTAGCTGGAATGGGTCCAGATAAACAGGCAGATAGGCAGAAGTGTGGAAGAAGATGGATGGGTGGATGGAAGAATGAATGCGTGTGACCGCAGACAGATGGACAGCTGGCTGGAGGGGCACAGATGGGACGGAGGGAGATGTATGAAGATGAAAGGATGGATGACTATGCAAGTGGATGGATGGATGGATGGATGGGCATATATGGGGATGCAGAGATGTGCAAGAGCATGGAGGGGTAAGAATGTAAGCATGGAGATGCATGTGTACGGAGAGATGGGTGGACAGATGGGTGGGTCAGTGAAGGGAGGGAGGGATGGAAGAATCGATGAACAGCAGTGGAGTCGGGTCGGGTGGATGGTTGGCTGTTTGAATGGCTGTGGAGATGGATGGATGGATGGATGGATGGACGGACACACAGATGACTAGGTAGATGGGTGGGGGGATAGTTACAGATAGCAGAGCTAACGTAAGAGTCCCAGCACTTTACTCAATTTCTCCTCTAATTTATTCTCTTACATAAGGTGAAGACATTTTCTCTTCCCCTTTCCTGCTGGGTCACAAAAGGCCATTGACTCTCCTGGCCTTACACTTGGGGGTCTGCTCGGCCGAGAAACTGGAGACACTGCATCACCCAGTAGCCTTGCATGGAGAAAGGCTCATTGCAGTGATGGGTCCACAAATCTGTCTGCCTTGCCTGGCTCCTGCCTGCTCAGTGCCTGGCCCCTGGGAAGGCTCAAGAGCGGGGGAAGCTTTGGGGTTCTCAGCTCTGCTTCTAAGGACTGTGGTTGAGAGCTTGTCTGTAGCTGGTGGCAGCAGGACTAAGCTGGGAAGGGAAAAGGCACCTTGAATTATTTCCTATTTGTCCTTAAACACAGTGCAAACATGTTGGCACTCATCCAGAAGGACTGAGGGAGCCATTCCTGGAAGACAGGTCTTTGAAAGCAATGCTCCTTTCCAAGGCAATGATTTAAGGCTCCTGACGAAGAACAAACCCAAAGCACAGCTTCAGAGGAGGCGTTTCTCCCAGCCGGGTTTGCTCAGGCTCTTACTGGAGCTCAGCCAGGTCCTCACATCCCTCCTGCCCCATTCCAGCCATAGGAGTCCCACCCATGAGAATGCATGGCAGTCCCACTGGCAGGTGTCACCTCCCTTTGGGAAGGGGCACCATGGGGACAGTCCCCCCTGCCCCCATCCAAGCTGGAGCAGCCCTGTCCTGTGCTGCTCCAGTTCTGCTTTGAGATGGGGATGGGCAAGAGTGACCAGAGCTTTTACTGGGAGCCTCCACTTCCCACAGGCTGGGCAGGGGCAGGACACCCCTGCCCCCAGCCCACCCAGAGCCTCACAGCTCCCACAAACCAGGAGGGGAAGGAGGTTTATCACCTCTCCTGGTAGTCACATCCCTGGTAATACAAGGGATCAGAGGCTGAGGTGGTGCCTGTGCTGCAGGGCCAGTCCTCCTGGCTGGACACCAACAGGTGGCACAGGCAGAACAAGGGCCAACAGCCAGGAGGTTCGAGCTGGACACGGAAGAAAATTTATTCTCCAGGAGGGTGGTGCAGCCCTAGGACAGGTACCCACAGAGAGGGGGTATCTCCATCCTTGGAGGTTGTCAAGGCTCTTTTGACAAAATCATGGCCGACTGTTGGGAATAATCCTCTTCTGAGGGGGACATTGGACTAGACACCTCCAAACACCTCTTCCCACCAACACTGCTGTGATCATTGGCTAGAAGTGATCCTTAGAAAAGCTGCCCTGCCCCCACACCACCCTGCTTCTCCAAAGTATGCTGCTTTTTGGGTCAGGCAACAGCAGAAAGGTGAAGGAGGAGAGCCTATGACAACCAGCAACATGCCTCTAAGCATCCAACCCCACCAAGGGCTGCATCACTTGCTGCAGCACAGAACACAAGACAGGCACAGCAGGGCTTATGACATGAAGTCCCAGTGCTGGAGAGGAACTATGGTGATGCATAATGAGGGCAGAAATTACAGCTTTACCTGCAGCCCTGCCAAGCTGCAGTGGAGGGAAGACGGTAGCTGCTCATGGGACAGAGACACACACATCTCCCAGGGGTGGACCCGGGGTAGCTGGGTGAAACAAGCTCTGAGCTGGTTTGCTGCCCTCCTAGTGATGATGAGTGACAATTTGACGGTGTGATCTGTGCAACTGCAATGCAATGGGGACCAATGGTACAGCGGTTTAGCAGAAAGACATGGAGGGAAGATGAGACAAAACAGCAGGGCCCAAGGGAACATTTTTGATGCTTCCCAAACCCACCCTCCTCAGCTAGAGGTCCTCAACAGAAACATCATCCGCAATTTCCTTCTTAATGAATTTTGACCTGCATTGAGACTGCAAGGGCAACAACAACAGGGAAATCCAGCAAACTCCAGGACTTGCCTGGCACGTGCCATGGTGGGAAGGAGCCAAACTCCTCTTGGGACCTTCCATCTCCACCGGCTGCTCTCCTTCTGTTCTCACCAAGGCTCCCACCCTGCCAGGGTGGGCTGCTGCCAGGGCAAGCGTGCCACTGGGCACTGCCCTCTGCCACACGCACAGAGCTGTGCCACGGATGTGGCCCCAGGGGTCTGTGCCCAGACGCTCGAGGGGTCCTTTGAAGAGCAAGCAGAGGAAGCGGGGAAGATGGTTTGCATTCCCGGCGCTGGCGCTCAATGGGGCTCTTTGTGCCCAGGCCCATTGTGAGCCAAGCTCCAGCACGCACAGACGGGGGCCAAAACCACCCTGGCTGTCACAGCCATTTGCAGGCAGGCGGGGGACAACTGCTTCCCCCAGAGCCCTCTGCCCAAATGGACTGCGGGTTGTGGCTGGCATAAACAGAACGAGAGCAAAAGGAAGCCCTTGAAGCATTTTTTAGGGACAAAAAGACACAAGCACCCTTCTCCTCTGCAGAACGCACAGCGTCTGGCTCTGCCCCTCTTTTGCAGGTGGGGAAACTGAGGCAGCGAGAAAGGACACGCCCCTCAACAGGACGTGGAGCACTTCCATAGCGGGACGGAGAATTACATACGTGCCTTCAGATAGAAGGGTCTTCACATCACCCCCGTTAGCCTTCCTACCTCCCTCCCCAAGCAACTAGCCATGAATAATCATCTCAGTGGCTAATTAGCTCCCTGTGTATGTATTCATAAATTATACATTTAATATTTACACAGTGCCGGGGCTATGCCGAGAGCTTTCCAAGCAGATAAACCGGCGAGGTCTTGCATCCTGCAACTTCCCACGGTAAATGAGATGAATAAGCCCACAGGAGACAAGCGGGGAGCCCCAGAGGATGGGGAGGGGGAGGCCAAAGAGCCCAACCAGCATGCGGAGGAAAGGAGGAGAGGCACTGGTTCCCCACCTTGGCTGACCACCACTGCAAGAGCTGCAAGCACCTCTGCTCAGCTCTCTTGCAGGTTGCCCTGACTCCTTGCAGAGATGTCTCATGTGCCAGTGCCTGGGGAGAAGGTGGCTTGGCCATCTCCCATCATCCTTCCTGCATGGAGGAAGATGTTCCTGGCCATTGGGTCTGGGTCTCACAGAGTGATGGCACAACTCTGTGGCTTCTCTCCTGCTCCTGCACCCATGCTGGCTGTCATGAGCATCACAAACTGTGCCTTAGGGATGCTGGAGGATCTGCTCCCATCTGCAGTTTCATGGCCCTGAGGTCTGCTCTTCTTGAAACGGAACAGCCTCTGGCACTGGAGAGGGTTTCCTGACACCAGGTTCCTGAAGCACACCCCATCCTTGATCTCCTCACATCTCTTCCCTCTGGTACCCCTTGGTCTGTGCATGACTTTTGTTGCCAGCAGAAATCTTCCCTTCAAAGAGAAGGAATTTCATGCTTAAGGAGGCAGTTCTTCCACGAGTGATTTAAAACTAGATACATCTTTGTAAGGAAACAGGCATAATTAAGTGTCATCGATGTAGCCAAAGATATGGACCGTTCCAAGTTAATTTTGTCCATTAATGAAGAACTGCAGCAAGCAGAGCCCGCGTTTGTTTGCTCTGATTTGGTAAATCCCTGGAGTCAGCAGCTTTGCTCTCTTGACAAGAAAAAATAATTAGCAAGAAACTTTAATTAAGAGATAACAGATGGGTGCTAAAGGACTTGTACTCAATCACTCCACGATAGTCTGGGAGCAGACCTTGGATTACTTCAGGGGTGTTGTAAAGAAGGCACCTCCTCCCCTGACATGCTCGGCTCAGGGCAAGCTCCAGGGCAGGAGACCCTCTTCTCTTGCCTGGATGTGACCACAAAACATCCTCCTGTGAGGGTCAGCAAAGCCCTGCTGCCCCTGAAGAAGGTCTCCCCCAGCTTTTCAGCAGCTTTACCTCCCACCACTGCTCTGCAGCTGAGCTCACCTTCCTCTGCAGCTTCACCCCAAACTCAGCTGGCGATGTCCCTCATAGGATGAAAAGGGCCTCCATGGCCCTTCTAGGCACTCAGCTGGGAGAGGCTGATGCTTCTTCCATGAAACTTAATGTGGTATCTGCTGGGACTTCCTGGGGATGAAGGGAAACTTCTGCAACCAAATATGTCTCTGTCACAAATGATAGTCCACATCACAGACTCCCTCCTGGACCTACTGGTCCAGCAGTGGGGAGGTGCGATGCCTGCTCTGCTACTGGCTTGGCACGCTGTTCCCAAGACCAAGCTCCAGGTGACACAGTCAGGACAGTATCACAGTCAGGACGGTGGCACTTGCGTGGCTCATGCATGGGAGCCAACAAGGCTATTCAGTGGCAGGGCATAAGCACCCGCCTGGGGAGAAAAGGCGGTGTTAATCCCAGTGGGGAACCGCAGAACAGAGACCCACTGCTGGAACCAGAAGCAGAAGCAAGGGCCAAGTCCCTGCTGCAGCACTGGCTCAGCCCCAAGGGATGCGGCAGCTCCCCGTGCCTTGTGGGATGTGGTCCCACGCTGAGCCCTGGCTGAGAGACACGGTAGCAGGATGGGGGAAGCTGCCTTAGCAGACAGCTAACTTCAGTGTCATTTTTCTGCCTGTGTCACATCACCAGACTGGCTGAACTGATGGCTTTGGCGCCGTCTGAGTGGGATGTCACCAGGGCAGAGCATGCCCTCCCTGTGCCAGAACAGCGTGGCTATGTCCATGTCTCGGACTGGTTTTGGTGCATTTTCAGCAGTCCCATATTGGGACGGAGCCTCTCTTGCAGCTCTTCAGACCTGCCAAACCACATCAGCCTGGAGCATCATGCTGGCAGTGCTCCCCACTGCAAGCCAGAAGGGGTCCATGTTAAGTGGCAGCCTCGTTTCCCCACGTGCGATCACACTCAGTTCTTGTTGGGAGTAGCAGGAGCTGTACAACAGCCTGCTGCCCAAACACCAACTTCTCCCTGGCTGCAGGGGACAAGCAAACCCAGGAACAGTAACCAAGTCCATCATGCCTCGGTAACAGAGTCTCTCCAGTCATGCATGGGTAGGAGAACCCAAAGAAGCTACCCTTTCCCGTGGCTTCTGCCAGAGGGTACTAATGCTGGTGCATATCCATCTGCAATGACTGCATACCTCAAGCACTGATCACCTTGTGTTGCCATAAGCAGGACCAAAAGAAGATGGACCTCTGCTGCTGCTTCTGGTTTTCTGTCTCAGCTGGTCCGCAGCAGAGATCACTGGATGCTGTTGGGCTCGTGATCATGACTTTTTTCATTTTTTTTTGTTTTTCCAGGAGACTTTGCTCTTGCGTCCTAGGAGAGAACCTGAGCTCATGTGTTGATCTGGTTTCCAACAAGAGGTCTTGGTTAAGACCTGCACTTAGATGTCCTAGCTCTTCTGGTCCAAAAATGTCTGTGTCTTAGGACTCCAAGTCCCAAGGCTGAGCTATGACACCACTTTTGTCATGGCTGGGTGGGACCTTGCCCACTTGGCTTCCTTGCAAAGTCAACTTGAGATGACTTGTCCTGAGGAAGAGGACCATTGCCCCGTGAAGCAGCAACTCCTCCAACACCCCTGCATCTACACCACAGCTGCCCTGGCACGTAGGGTAGTATGAGATGGAGGAAAAGGAATTGTAGGACCAGAGGGAGATGAATGGTGCTAATGGGAACCAGCACACAGCACAAAAGTCCCACTGATATCCTCCAAGCCGGGGAATCACTTGAGCCTTCACCCTTCGCTGCCAGGTGACTGGTGTTAGCACCACGGATGAATTAAAGGCTTGTTTTCTGGTCTTGCTTTTTCATGCAGACAGGATAAATAACTCAAGGCCACAAAAGAGTGCTTAGATCAGGCTTTTCAACACCGCTTAAAGGGAAATCAATACGATTCGGAATTAGGTGCCCAAATTACAGCCGTAAACACAAGAAAAGCTCATTGTGGCCCAGCAACAGTGCAAAGACGCCTGTATTTACTAAGCTTTGGGGAGAGAGGCGGGGGGGACAGCCCTGGATAGAGACGTCGGGGTACCTCGCACCCCGTTGACCGCAAGCTGCCTTTTAAGCCCGGTGCACAGCATATACTTCCCCATCGCTGTTTGCCAATGCCCACACTCCCACCCTCAAATAACAGCCTTCCTCTGCGCGAATGCACCGGGGGCGACGGCTATTTGTTCACATAACAACCCGGCTCCCGCTTCACCCCACTCAAGGCTGCGGATTAGCATCAGGCATTGTGCAATATTTTTTTTATTAGCACAGAATTATGGAAGTCAGAGGCGTAAAAGACCTGTTGGGTCCCACTCAGTCCATCCTCCTTCTGCCAAGACAGTATTGGTCCCTGCAGCATATTTACTATTTCTCCGGTCTAATTTTACATACTGTACAATCTGTGCAGTGCCAAGTTACGATCCCTGTGTGAGAAGCAGAGCTCTCAATTTCCAGGCTCTTGGGTGTGTAAAATCACAACCGCGATGTTAAATTAACTTTTTTTTCCCTTGCATTTAATCATTTAATAGCTCTAAAATTCAGCCCCTCAGGCTCTTTCTGTCTGTCTCTTGGCTTGGGTTTTGCCTGCTGTAGGCCAGTGGCTTGTCGCTTACAGATGTAACGCTCACACCCCTGGGTGGACCAGCAGCAGCTGGGCTCGAAGCTGGGACCACTGCAACTGAACACATGAACTTCTGCAGCCCGAGGGTGGAAAAACTCCTCCGCTTTCTTAACCACAGGTACGGGAGGTTCATCCTCCTCCTTACCACCCACTCCCAGCAAGAAGGCATCACAGGGCACACTGTGTGCAGCACCCAGGCTAGATTCAGGGATCAAAACAGGGGTGCAACCTGCACCCCCGAGACATGGGGGGACAGGACAGCACCAAAGTATTTCCAGTGATGCCCTGTGCCCAGAAACTCCCAGCAGAAGCACCAATACTTTTTCCTCCATCCCTACATCCACGGGATGTTAGACCCCAGGACTTGTTTCTTCCCAGGAGAGGGATTTCTTCCCCCCTGCACCAAGACTTTATGTATGTGGCTATGGGATAACAGAGGAACTAAGCTGCTGCCACCGCAACACAGCGAACAGGGTGGGAAAAATAGATCCTGATAAAATGGGAAGCACTTTCCCAAGCAAATTTTTTTTTTTTTTTTGACTCAGTCACCATCAGTCACTTCTCCAAGTAACACTTGCACTTCTGGAGCTTGGTGATGATTTCAAAGCAATATTAATAATAAGACAACCATCTACTCTGCCCATCAGGGGCTGTACTAACAATTAAGCCAAGGCCTCGGGATTTGCCTTGGTAATAACGAGATATTACATTTGCATTTCATGCCTTTCACTCCAAAGGATCCTCAAGCAAAGCCAAGCCTGGAAACAACCACCGGTGCGTGCTGAGCCATGGCACAGCCGTGGAGCTGCAGTCCGACAGTCGCACAGAGCATCTGCTGGGTGCAAGCACCTCTGGGTGAAAGATGGCAACATATCAGACCCACAGCACTCTGGGAAGAGTGCTACTTCCACCAGAGACATCAAGATGAGTGTAACTAAAGGAGCATTGCAGACCAGGACAGAGCTCCTGGATTTCAGGCAGAAGGTGGAAGCAGGCTCCAGCCAGGGGCTAAATGAGTCTGAATCTCTAGTTATGGGCTTGAAGATGTATATCTGGGCCACAAATGACATGACTGCAGGATCACGGTCCCCACATGGTTTCTGAGCAACTCACAGAGCACATCTATGAGACAGCAGGACCCTGCAAGTACGCAATGCTTTGGGGCATAGAGACAGAGGCTTTGCGTGTCCTCTTGTGCGGATGCACACGCACACATCCCTGCAAAGCACAGTGCAGAAGCTCATGACAGATCACTCTGCCTCTGAAAAGAAAGCCTTAAGATGAGGAAGGTAAGCTGGGAGCCTTCACAGAATTACAGAATCACAGAATGATATGGGGTTGGAAGGGTCCTCTGGAGATCTAGTCCAACCCCCTTGCCAAAGCAGGTCCACCTACAGCAGGTTACACAGGAATGTGTCCAGGTGGGGTCTGAATGTCTCCACAGAAGGAGATCAGCTTGGCTTCCCATTCCCATTCCCAGCAGCAACAGCGAGTACTTTCAGAGAAGGGTGAACAAAACTCCTTGGAGGGCCGTGAACTAAGCTAGCTCCTGTCTGGTCCTGCTCCCTTGTTGGTGCACCGGTGGCCAGCACCCTTTCCAAAACCTCTGAAGCAGACACTCTTTATTAAGTAGCTGGGCATTTCCAAGTGGTCCCCACTGGCTGGCTGGTGGCAGAGGCCGCCAGGTTCATCATGCAGAGCCCAAAATGACCAAGCCGTAACTTCCATTCAATGCTGGCTGCCTCTCCGTTTCTAGAAACACCTCCTCCTCTGCAGAGCCCTTCCTGCTCGTCTACCCACTGCTATTCCCTCTCTGTACCGCTTTTATTGCATTCCCTCTGAGTAATCTCTCAGAAGCAGAGAGCAGCGCTGCTTTCAGGCTCTGGAACGGGAGCTCAGCCTGCCTTTGAGAGCATCTCCTAACCTCCAATTACTGATGCTGCTGTTTCAGAGAGCCCTCAAGTTGGCGTTTTTTTTGGTCTTTTTTTCTCTTTCTTTCCTGTGTTGGGGATGATGAGCAAATGTTAGTTCAGGAACAGACATTCATTCAGTATGATTTGAACTAATTGCCCATTATTTCCTAAATTTCAACACTTAGAAAGATTCGAGTGTCTTATTGCAAAACAACAGCTAAAAGGCCAGTTATGTTCATTGACTGAAATACAAATAAACGTCCCCAGCTCTCTGGAGGGCTCTTGGATTTTGAAGCAGAAGATTTTACAGAAGCATATTTTCTGAAAGTAAGATTATACAGAAGCTCACCATGTCTAGAGCTCCAGTTATCTTAAGGCACTACTGAATTACAACTATTATTAGCACAAGAGATACTTGAATTCTGGAATTTCTGTAAAACGTTTTGAATTCAGGTTCTGAAGCATTTAAAGGACTTGAGAAAATATCTTTGGCTCCAAGTCAGCAAAGCACTTAGGCAAGCCCTTAACTTTCAGCATGTGTTTAAGTACCTTGCTGGCTTGGGGCTTTTAACCCCAGCAAAAAGAAAGCAAGAGGGAAGGATAGCCAAAGGAAAAAGTTCTGGTGTGTGTGGAAATCTCCAGACAAGACAAAATAATATGGGAATCTCTTCTGGAAAGTAAGAAAACAAAAAAATAATAGTGACTTGCTTTAAAATTAAACACTAGAGGAAGTGTTCTGGAGGGGGGAGGAAGACTCCCAGAACAAATGGGGTATTTCAGTGTAGCCTAATGCCGGCTTCACTCTCCTGCCTCTTCAGCATGCTGAAATTATTTATTGCTGAAAAAATCCCCCCAAAACAGCCCCTTCCCACTTCCAGACTAAGCATGATGAGAGAGAGAAAAATCTTGGCTTCGGCAGTGAAAAAACATCTCTGAAATGAGTCGGCTGTGAGAGGCTGTCTCCATCAGGAGGGAGGAAGAGGAGAAGGGATGAGGGAGTGAATGGTAGTAAGGAGAAGGAGGAGGAGAAGGAGAAGGAAGAGGAAATTGCCCACAGGCAGGAGCCTGCAAACAACCGCACGCACTGCCTGTGGGAGGGGGAATACGAGAAAGTCCATAAGGAGAGACAATCAGTGCAAATCTATGCACGCAGGCATGGAAAGCAGCTACAGGCAGCAAGCAGCTCTTCCCCTACCTCCGGCTTGAGGCCACGCATAGAAAACAAACTGAAGCAGAGCAAAAAGAGGATGCTCTGCAGCCCACCCAGGGAGAGAGGCTGCTGGCTTGCAGGAGACGGCGATGGGGAGAGCGGCTGCCTGCGTGGGGACGGGTGGGAGGAGATGCTCCGGCTCCTCCAGGCTCCCGCACTCACAGCCCCCCGGCCACTGTGGCGTGGCCAGGGCAAGCTCAGGATGCCACAAAAGTTGGACATGCTGCTCTGGGCCCCAT
>KZ506082.1:150975-162477 GCA_002844005.1 Limosa lapponica baueri | reverse complement strand
TAAAACATTCTGATGTTGATGTGACTTGATTTTCCAATGGAAAATGGCTCCCCTGAGGATTTTCCCCATCAGCTCTGCTCAGGACAGATTGGCAGCACGCGCTTTGCTTCCTGATGGAGATGCCCCTCCATGGGAAGCGCAGGGTCTTAGCACAGGGGACAGAGGTGGCTCCATGGCTCCCCTCCAGGCGGCAGGGGGGACACTGTCACCCACAGCTCCATGCCGAAACCCAGCAAGGTGCAGTTCTCACCTTAACGAGATGACAACTCAAACAGATGAGACAAACAAGGAGAGCGTCATTCTCTCCATCTTACAGGTGGAGCTGAAGTTCCCAAAGCAGACAAAATGACTGCCCCAAGGGCGGGCAAGTTGTCAGCATCACAGCCAGGCTCTGATATTCCTCCTCCCTCGTGACCCTAGGGCACCTGGTACATTGACACCAGGGTTTCGTTGGGCTCTGCTGACCCTGCCAAAATACAAACACCCAAAGCACAGAATTCATTTGAGCTGGTGCCTTTTTATCCATCTTGAACCCCTGTATGCCCCTCGGGATGCCAGCGCTCGGACGCTGCAGTGGCAGCTTGTGGGACTATGAGACAGCTGCTACAGTGCACACCAGTGACTCCACCTGAAGTAACGAAGTAAAAAGCCTTCCATAAATAGCGGTTACACTAAAAAACTCCTCAGGGCTAAGCAAGTTAAGAAAAATGGCCCAAACTCAGTGGAGAAAGGAAAACACAATTAAATCACCTAACAGCCCATATCCACTAATCCCCCAGGTTACCAGGCTTGACTCGAATATCTCTGCCTGCTGGCACCCACCTCCCACCCCTCTTCCAGCCCTGGCACTGCTTTTCCCAGCATCCTGGCAAGGCAGCCATGCCTGCTGTGCGGGAGAGGAAGGCCACCAGGGCCCAGGGCTCCCAGCACACTGTGACAGCCTGACTGGGAACCCCTGGCAAGGCGTTGTGCAACAAAAAGCTTGGGAGCTGCTGGTGCATGCCACAGCATGAATTAAAGACACACAGTGTTTGCAGGAGGGTTCAGTATCCACCAGGCTGGGAGACACATTTGCAACATCGTACAACACAATAAAAAAGCTGTGATGTGCTCTGGGCTGGCCCTCACTGCCGGTAGTTCTTGCTATGCGGTCTTCAGTCTGGAGCTGTGATTTAGATGAAGAATGTAATGGGATTAGGTCTGCCTACCTATATCCTGAAGTTTTCCTTCTGCATTTATATCCTGAAGTCCTATTCATGGGTCAATAGAAAGATGCCCACAGCCATCTCTCTGGAGCTGCCATGAACAAAATTGCAGAAACATGGAGAAATAAATTCATCAGGGATACAAAGTCCCACGGACCCAACAGAACTCAGTAGAAAAGACATGCCCAGACTCCAGCAAGATGGACAACTTCACGTGGAGGGATGGTTCACCAACACAAAGAAAGGCTGACCACTGGGTGTCTTGCTCAGATAGGGTAGACACCTCCATTCCCAAGTGACTGATCCAACCCCCTCCAGATTTCTTGGGGGACAAGGCACATTCCACCTCCTAAAGATCACTTCTTGTTTGCCCAGGGCCTGTGAGTTTGCTGCTGCGTTTGCATGGAGAAGCTGGGAGCAAAGGGAGCACATGGAGGTCCCACACTTTGACAGCTGGTGGGCTGATGGACCCCACACCAACCCTGCTGCCATGCAGATGACACAAACAGCACCTTCACTAAGGCTAAGTCAAGCTACACCAATGCCAAGGACCAGAAAAAACAAAACAAAACAAGAAAAATACCCCAGCCCTGCATAAACATATAAATGAATGTTTCTTCTAAAATGAAAGCTTACGAAGCCCCATATCATTACTATTCTTCCAGGATTTTCCTTTCTGTCTCCCATGCTGCCATCACAGCAGCTATGTAACTTTTGAATAGCAGAGACTGGCAGCATGAAAATGGCCGCAGTGATTATATTGCAACACTTCACTGCTTCCCCGAGCTGCAGCTCCCTCCTCCACTGTTGGAAGTGAAGTACGATCAATGCTAATTAATTAAGGGCCAGAACCTACCAACCATGGTCACACTGAGTTCAGTGCTGTTTCTTGAATATTCAGGGCTCACGCTCCATAAAAATGATTATCAGTCTCCAGCAACTCGGGTTGAAAACAACAGAAACTCTCCTTGCAAGCCAGGAGAGATGGACAGACATGTCCATCTCAAGGCTGAAAGCTGGAGGGGTCACCGGCTCGGAGACAGACTGATGTGCCACGGCTACAAATCAACAAAGCACCATTGACACAAGAGGAACGAGAGTAAGGCAGCTTAAAGGCATCCCTAAAGGCTCTCCGCCAACAGGAACCACGGAGCTGGCGGACGTATTACACCCAACTGAGGCCAAGAGGAGGATGCTTGTGATGGGTCCAGCGAGAGAGCACAAGCATCCTCCAAGAGCAAGGAGGAGCAGTACCCTTTCTCTTAGCACCCAAAGGGCTGTGCCCTGTGATGCTGGGAGAAGGCAAGGCTAGGGCTGGGCATTACTGGGCAAAGCTGGGGGAGGCTCCTCAAGGGAAAAGCCCTGGAGATAGTTGAGGCAGAGATGAGTCCCAGTAAAATGAATGGAATTGCAGCAGGAGTGCAAGTGGGAATGCTGCTACAGCTCACTAGCAAGTGAGCCTGTGGCCATTGGCCTTGGCCACGGTTCCTCCATAGGCCAAGGGGCCTGTGTGATGCTCTAAGAGCTGGGATGAACCAGCAAGGACCCAAGCTCCTCAGCTGTCATTCTCCTATGCCAGACTGGGGGGATCTTCACCCAAAGGCAAAAAAGAGACAAGAGGCAAAAAGGCCAATTACCTTGTGTTTCCCACCACAAAGGTAAAACGAATTTTCAGGTCTGCTGAGCACAGGAACTTGGATGTGATCCCCAGCCAGATGCCTCACTGCATCCCAGGTAGGATCCCAACTCCTGAGCAATGTCTCTGCACTCTCCTGTTTTGCTCCAAGCCTCTCCATTTGTCTCAGCAGCTGGCACAGGTTGTGGCAGATCTCCAGGCTCCTGGTTATGGCCAGACATGGAGGCTTCCCATGGGAAATCCCAGTGAGAGGAGTAGACAGACAGACATACTGTCTGGATTTAATACACTCTCACTCATGTGTGCCTCAGTTTCTCATTTGCACAGCATGCTCTCAGCTGGAGCAAACACACCACAGCACAGGCAATCTGCAGACGCAGCAGAGTCCGACCTGCCAGGGCTTGTGGCTTGGCTGGAGTCAGGGGCTCTCTGTGACTCATCCTACAAATTTTCAAGTTCACGGCTACGGCTGGAGACTCCCCTGGGGAGTCAGCACTCCGGGCTTGGCTCACCATTTCCCCCGGAGAGGGTTTGCGCATAAACCATGCGAACGGTGAGCAGAGCTCTCCTGCCTGGTTGGAGATCTGAGCTTGGATGGATGCGTGGACGTGTGGCTACTGGGACTGGCACCCAGCAGCAGATCCTTGTGCAGATGCTCTGCACGACTCAGGTCTACAGCAGCTGCTGCTGTTGTGAGCCTGTCTTCCTGCTGATCACAACAGGACAGGACCCTGATCCCCCTCCGTAGCTCGGTTACCTCTGTGAGGGATGCTCAGCAACTTCCTTGGCTTTATTTTCAGTTTGGATCCTGGAAGCAGCAGGTGTGGCCCCCTGCAAGCAGCACAGACCGGCAGAGGACAGAGGGGACCTCTCTCCAGAGAGCAGGAGCACGCTCTGGCATAGCAAAACATCCATTCCCCACCAGTTCTCTGCCAGCAGAGCTGTGATACCCAGCAGCGTGCCCAGCGCCTGGATATCAGAAATACATGCACACACATGCACACCTTATTACACCTTAGCAGATTTGGAAGGAATCAAGCAAGGAACTCTACACGCTGCAGCTCTGCTTAAGCTTGTGCATCCCAGTCAGCTCCTGGGTGTGATGGTGCCGGCTCTCTGCTGCCTACAAAGCACTCAGGTCTTGGCTGGCAGAAGTCCTCCAGGCTTCCAGCCTTGCAGGTCAACGTTTCTCAGCATCGACTCTGCAGACCTCTGGCTGCTTTGCAACACTCCAGATTAGATAACTAAGAAGAATCCGGCTACCGCTGGATGGCTTAAGTCTGCTAACAGGGATCGGCACCGGGGGAAACGCTTCAGGCTTTGCAAGCCAAAAGAGCTGGGAAGGTCAAGTGTGTTGAACCTGGGAGGAAGGGTGTACCAGCTGTGTGCACCCTACGGCAAGGCTCTGCCCCATCCAAGGGGGATCTTGCACCAGGAAGTGGATGTGTCTTGCCCAGGGACACAGAACTACGAAACTGTGCAAGGAAAACTTTTCAGCCCCTTCCCCTTGTCTCCTGTGCAGAGACAAAGGCTGTTTCATTCCCATGTTGACTCACATACACAAAGCTGCTTCCCCATCACCAGCCTCTCCAGTATGGCTCTAATCAAAGGAAGGCGGTACAACAAGGCTCCAGAGTCCTCAGCTTCAATTAGTGCCTGGTGGCAGCTAAGCCTAAAAAACATTTTTTCCCAGCAAATCCTACACCAAGAGATCAATGGTCCATACACTGGACTAATACTGCTGTA
The DNA here is from genome assembly GCA_002844005.1 of Limosa lapponica baueri. Lineage (NCBI taxonomy): Eukaryota > Metazoa > Chordata > Aves > Charadriiformes > Scolopacidae > Limosa > Limosa lapponica. The sequence continues at coordinate 157,890 of KZ506082.1, read as the reverse complement.
ACCCCTCCTGCCTCCATCAATGTCGATTGCTGTGCGGTTTCACTTGAATTCTCCACCTGATTGGCCTTCTTGGAGCACTCATTACAAGGTGACACGCATCGCTTTTCCCCTCTGTAACGAGCCTGCCACAACCCCTGCTCAATCCTCCTTCTTCTTCTCCTTTTCCTTTTAATATGCCACGATTATATTGGCTTCTCTGCATGGATCTGCTCCATTTAGTGCTGCCCAAGACTGCTTATCCTGAAAGATGCTCTTTTCATTTGCAGGACAGACTACACATCTTGCAAGCTGCTCTCCTGTTTATTTTTCACACCCCAGCATCTCCCACCTGGATTAGGAATTTGGGTATTAGGTATTTCCCTTTGCACAGAAGCACAGTGTCTGCCCAGAGAAATTAACCCTCCCCCAAAAAAGACTCTGATTATTCTGGTTTCTGCATGTTGCATCCCAGCATCTGTGCTCCCGAACATGCTTTGTGGTTCTTTTGCTGTTCCCAGCCTAGCAAAACCCTCTCCCTGGAAAGCAGACATGATAATGTTTGGTCTCAGTGTCTTGCTGTGACTGTGCTTCCATTACCCAGGGAGCGTCTGCTTGGTCACAGATGTGTCACAGGTGGCCTGAAGACACCAGCAAGTGACTCACTCCGTGTCCAACATTGCTGATGGATGTGCAGGACCTGAACGTCTCAGCCCCAGCCCTGCCTGCTCTTTTGGTCCCAGGGTCCATCGAGCATAGCCCTGCTGACATGCTCCAGGAAATGATTTGTAGCACCCTCCGCTAAGGTCATGGGCTCCTGCAAACGGTGCCCGGAGCTGCCCCTGGAGCTGCAGCGCTTTGCTCTTTCAGCCTGACCGGAGATCAGCTTTGGAGTCCCCAAGCATCCCACAGCCCAGGACTTCAGACACTGGAAACCCTTCAAAGGGGATAAATAATGAGTGCCACCTTCAGTCCGAGTTCAGCTGGACATGTGTCGCTAAACAGGCTGGTGGGGACCAGGCTGCTTTGGAAATGCAAGGCGGCTGGCTCCCTGGGATGGCCGTGCGTGACTTACAAGGCAAGACCTTTCCGAGCTTTTGGAGGCTAATTGAAGCCAAATCCCTGAAGCACTAAAGGTTTCCACTCCAACTGTCACCGTTTTATGAGATCTTCCATTTCTGGAAGCCTTTGAGAATGTAACAACAAGCATAAAAAACCAACGGGCTTAATCCACAGACAAGGATTTCTTCCTCCCTCGCCAAAAGGAGCTCAGTGCTAGGACAGGACACGGCCCTTCTTCAAGCAGTGAGAGCTCACACAAAGAGCAAAGACCATGGCTATTCCCTGTGTGCTGGGCGATCCCTCAGCTCCCTCCCTGGCTCTGAAAATCTCTGCAAATGAGATTTTGGCTTCACCAGCATCTGGGGGCTCGCAGCTGCTATGGAAATGCCTTGATTTACGACGCAGTGTCAGCAGAGGAAACGATGCTCCTGCTTCACACAACGGGACGATGCCACCCTGAAAAGAAGATGACCTTTATCCAAACTCTTCCTCCCACCTTCTCCCCACGATCTGGGCTTGAGCAGCAGTGGGTTTCAGTGAGGATTTGTCAGCAAGGACCCATTCACAGATGCTCCACAAGCCAAGTGCTCCTCCCTGCTGTCCCACGCTGTCCCACACTGTCCCCTCTGCACATTCACACTGGCAGGTCCTGCCTCCTCTCCGTGGGTCACAGCAGCTTTACCCCAGCCAGCAGTACCTCCCAGGGCTTTATCCTGGGCTAAATGCTCTCCATTCAAAGCTCCTCTGGGTGTCTGGGTGGACTGCAAACCCCATTCCTCCTCCTTCATTGCTTGTCGATACGTTTAATGAAGTCTAAGAGACTACTGAGACATGGTTTTCCTCGCCACTGGCAGAACTAATGAATCCTGGCAGACTGCGAGCCTCCCAGCAGTTTCTTCTTCTCACCACAGATGTGAACTATTCTCACCAGTTTTGTGGGATCACAGGCTTGTCCAAAACCTGTCAGATCCGCACTCTTACCTCTAGTTACCTTTTCTTTTCTTTTCTTTTCTTTTTTATTTTCTTGATCTTTTACAGCTTTGTGAACTGCTTCAATACACCAGGCTGATGGAAGGGTTTGTATTTTTGTTAGCACCCCAGATATTTCACACTAGATTTCCTTCCAAGCTCTCGGATGGCTCATGTGAACCTGGGGACAGATCACTGCTTTGCTCCACAACCTCATCTCCGTCGGCTCCATTTCAAACAAGTTCTTCTCTTCCCAGAAAGGGGTAAATTCAGTGTAAGTGCCTCCAGACAGACTTCCATAGCAAAAGCAGGCAGCTTTCGCAGTGTCTTTGCATGTCTCCAACCTTCAGCAACTTGCAAAGAGCGAGTCTTCAAAGCCCTGCTCTGTCTCACCTAAGTGCCAATCCCTCTCTTTTTCTTCTTCTCCTCTCTCCCCTGCCCACAATTTAAGAGCAATCTCTCCTCATGCATCCGACAGCATTTTGCACAAGGGGACATCAATCTCACCCTGAACTGCGGCTCTTTTCCAAGCACAGACCTTAGGTGCCTGCCACAAGCTCTCCGTTCCCTGTCTGATGGGCATGACCTCAGCTGTGCTCCCACAGCACATCCCGGCCCCCCTGCCCCATGCATGACTCTCTGCAGGGCAAAATTAACAGATGCTGCGTGGAAATCAGTGCTCTCAGTTTCCAGGAGCGAGCCTGGGATGTGCTCCCCGTGGGGCTATCCTGCACCGCCGGCCGGACCCCCAGGGGATGCTCATCTCTGGGACCTGCAGGGTGATGAGGCAACGGGCAAGGAAACACTGGCACTAAAAATAGGCTGTCTGCGGTAGGGGCTGACCACATTTATTAGCAAGCCTGTGCTCTGGCTGACCACAAGGTCAGCCTCCGAGAGGTTGGCCATAATTCACTCTGTGTCTGGGCAGGAAATCTACTTGAGCTCAGAGGGATGTCCAGTAATAGAAAAAGATGTTCCAGGACCCAGGGCTATTTCTGCTGTTTTCTTTTACTTTGCAGACAGGGAACCTTTTGGGATATGCATCTTGTGGGGGAGAGAGCGGGGGAAGAAAAAACAAACAAACCAGGTGCTCTGGAACAGACAAAGAAGTAAGAAGAAAAAAGGGAGATGCATTAAGTTTTTGCTTGTTTGGGTCCAGGCTCCTTTTCTCAGACAGACTCATCTTTACCACGTTAGGCAGGGAAGCAGCAGGGAAGGATTAGAGCAGCAAGGGGACACCAGACCTTGATGGGCTCTTAAATGCCCTAACAGCATGCAGCAAAGTTTAATGGATTGCAGGTGGGGTGTCATTGCAGGGCGGGTAAGTTGCTGTCTCTGCTCCTTCCCTGCAGATGTGGGCTGGCAGGGAAGATGGGGAGGAGGCAACAGGGAAACCACCACTGTAATGAACGCCCAGTGATTCAGGTAATGACTTTCCTTGCAAAGGCATCAGAGGGACATGAGTTCTATGCTACTTGGACTACTGCCAGGTTGGCCCAGATTGGCCCCCAGCAGACGCAGCAACCCCACTGGAATGATGCTGGTCACCAGAAGAAAATCATGAGCTTGGGCCAGTTTAGCCCCAGGAAGCAATTAGCAAGGCAAAGGAGGCAAAGAGCGGATGCCTGCCCTTGAACGGCAGCCTTCAGAACAATTTAAGCAGGCTCTGTCTCAGGGAGAATCTCGAGTCCTAATCGCTGTGCATGAGCCACCAGCGCTGAAGCCTTCGTGTGAGGGGTGATGTGTCCTCGGTGAGTCAGGCTGAGTCACCCGCCGGGTACCTGAGCTGCCTGCAGAAGCGAGGTGATCACCGGGGTTCCCAGACGTGCGGGCAGTGCTGCTCTGCCAGGGATGCTGCCATCCCGGGGTGTCCATACCTTCGGCAGTACTTTCCCCCGTTGCCCCAGTGCTTGTGTCTTTCCCCTCTGGCAGCTCCAAGGCAGAAGCATCTCTCTACTCATGATGGGCCCTGGAACCGAAGCCTTCCATATAGAGCTGGCTCCTCTAGCAGATTATGTGAACACCACTGTGAACCGAGCTCATCTAGCCTGAGGACAGGCTGAGCTGAGCCCCCTGACTTTGACTGTGCTGAGCAAACCCTGATAATGTCCTGTCAATGCCAAGACATATACTTTTATTGATCCAGCAGCGTACCTCAGTTCTGGCCCTCCAAGCTCTCCATGAAGCAAATTTGAAGAACATTTTGGCTTCGAGATGGCTTGCAGAGTGAGGGATGTAGAGGTAGGTAGAGGCTGCGCCAAACCTTGCTTTTCTAACCTGAGAGGGGTCCTGGAAATGTTCTGAAAGCAGCTCACACACTGAACGGGGCTGCAGTTTGGAGCAAGGCTGGTATTTCAGCCAGCTGGATAATGAGAGCATCCAGAATTGTAACAGGAAGGATTAAAAAATGTAATTGCTAATGGGGAAATAATTGTTAATGGGGAATCATCATTGCAGGAGGGTGTTCCCAGTGTGGCCCCACAGGGATCTGTTCTTGGCCTATTGCTAATCACTCATCGTATCAATTATCTTGAAGGCAACATAAAACTGTTGCTGGCAAAGTTTGCCGGTGACACAAAGGCTGATGTTTATAACAGAAAGGACAAGTCCATCGCACGCAGAGATCTGGAGCAGTTAATATAGTAGCCTTCTCTCAGCAAGAACATGTGTTTTATGCAGCCAAACACAAGTCCATTCATCTCCAGTGGAGGAATGTAGGTCAGGCTCGCAGAAAGCAGGGCTGCATCTTGAGGACAACACCGATAACGCCTTGGCAGGAGCCACCCGGAGATGAAGTGCCAGTGTGCCGTGATGAGAGCAAAACTTGGCCGGAGACGCAAGGAGGTGTCAGGGGAGGTGGGAAGGTGCTATGTCATGAGGAGACGGAGCTTCTTCCTGCGCTGGCCCCAGCCCGAGCAGGGAACGAGCCTCTGCGGGAAGCAAGCACCGTCTCCAGCCTCCTGGCCGGCCGCTTCACACACACACACGGTCCCTTTGACCTTGCCTTCCCCAGTGTAAACAGCGAGTGCCAATTACAAAAATTCCAAAACACTCTGTTGCACACACATCTCGCCCTGGGGAGTGGGTGGAAAAACAAACAACACATGACAGATGTTACTCATGTCGCTTAATGCATGGCTGAACGACACTCCAATGGAGAGGCAGAGGGAGGCAGAGAGGAAGAGGGAGATGAGACCTTCTGTATGCATATGTGGAGAGACAACTCCTGCAGTGCTGCCTTAGGTTGAATGCACATCTCCCGTGTGCACCCATGCGCACAAGACCAAACCTGAAGACCCAGGTAGCCCATCACACCACTTGAATCCAGACACCTTCATTGAACAGCATTTGCATGACAAAAACCTGCTTGGCTGTCTACAAAGAAACCACATGTTCCTGCGTGAATCTACAAACCACCTCCTACACAGAAAACCCAGAGAACACCCCCAAAAACAAAGCAAGTGGTTTTACTGTGCCAGGCAGATTCCCTGGGGGAGTCGCATGAGCTGATGGATGTGGAAAGAAGCAGAGTCCAGAAAGAGCTGGTCAGATCCCTGGCAGCAACAAATGCCACACGGAGAAGGTTGGACAACATGGGGAAGGGAGAGAGGGACATATCTATAGAGTTGGTTTCTCTTTGAAAAAAGTCAATTTGCATGGCTTTGCTCTGCATTTTGAAGGCTGTTTACCGGCCCAGGCTTTGTCTTAGCTGAAATGTGGGCAGCATTTCTAACGAGGCGCATGCAAACTGGAGCTCCCGGGAGGCTTTGCAGCAGAACCGATTGCAAAAGATTAGCGCCAGGGCTTAAGAGAGCAAGAGAGAAGGGAAAGTAATGAAACAAAATCTCTCTTTCTTTTCCTCGGTTGAGGAATGATGGGGGCTAATTGCTTGTTGCTGGTGAGAAAGAGAGGAGATAGCAGCTTCTGCGCCCATCAATAAATTAACCCCGGCATGTGGCATCTGAAACGCATTCATTTCCAGAGACGTTTATCTCTTTGTCTCCTCTCCTGGGTGAAAACATAATTATTGTTTAAACATGAGTTAATTCAGCAAGGTGAGGATCAATAAAGCAGAATTACTCCTCTTTTAAAAGCCGAGAAATCTCAATCTAGGACGCATGTGGACATAACTCTGGCAGCGCTGACGGATGGGGAAGACGCTTTGGTCGTGGCAGGAGCCGGGGGAAGCAGAGCTCATTCTTCCCAGGACTGCTGCAGCCCCCAGGTCTACTGGAAACAGCTCAGTCCATCCACGGGCAGTCAGGGCAATGAATAGAGAGAACTAACATCACCCGCGCACGTACACTTTACGGCCTGACAGGCAGTTATGCATCTCCACCATGTACACACTTCCCACAAGAGGAGCTTTGGCAAAGCCCCGGGACTCGTGCTGTGGCCTCTCCCTTTCCTTTGAGGGTGCCCAAGTCCTGCCAGGGAGAGGGTCTCTGCATGGCAGGGGGTCCTGCCAGTGCTGCTCTCAGACGACGAAGCCCCTGGCCAACCAAATCTGTCAGCGTCGCAGCAGGCAGCACTGCTTCTGTGCTCTGCTGAGCCTTCCCCATCTCCCTCCTCTGCTCTGAAATAAATTGGTAGCAACCACTGCCTGCAGGAGGAAACACAGGAAGGAAAACTTCACTGCTCATGATAACGGGGAGGGCACCGGGCTCTACTGCACGTTCCTCAGCCAGTTCTGCCTCCTCTGTCCCCTCCCATTTCTTCTTGCAGCTCCGGTCCATCCCTGTGTGCTGGCCAGGAGCTGTGTGGATGGGGACAGCCCCATGGCTGCCCGGGGGCAACGCCTATCTCTGGAGGCAGGCTGCCCCTCATCCTGCAGCCCCATCTGAAGCTGGTTTACTTTTGTGCTTACCCATGCATGGGGCGGGGACACCCCTGGACCACTTCCTCAGC
>KZ506082.1:123728-135949 GCA_002844005.1 Limosa lapponica baueri | reverse complement strand
CTTTTCCTTTTCCTTTTCCTTTTCCTTTTCCTTTTCCTTTTCCTTTTCCTTTTCTCTTTGTGGGGTACAGTACTCAAGGTGGGCATACCATCCCTTTCCTGCCTTCCAATGCTGGATGCAGCAAGCAGAAAATGGTCTGCAGCCAACCTGGTTATTTCAGAGAAAAAGAACTCAGCTGGGAGAGGTCCCACTTTGCAAGATCCCAGGAGCTTTTTTCTCCATCCCTTGAACTTTGTTCTGTGAGCTTTGCCCCACTCTGAAGCCCTGCAGCCGCCACAGAGGAGGCTGGAGACAAGCTGCCAGCATTGCTCCTCCAAGGCACTTTTTCCACCACTGAACTGTCAAAGCCGAGCGCTAAACATGAACGCAAGTGGCATCTGTGACTTGCCAGGAACACTTGCATCCAAGGAGCATGGATCCAAGCCTACATTCATCCTGGGGCAATTCTGGGTGGCTGTGTCTCCAGAGGTGGCCATGCTGCTAGACCCCAGGAGTGTGTCCCCAACACTCCTCCTGCCTGGCCCCTCTCCACCACCGCTGGTGCCCATCACCCTGCTGCCCATCATCCTGCTCTGCCACCCAGCCTCTTGCTGGACTCTCCGGGCTCTCCTTTCTTTCCAGTCCACAGAACCAGCACCTATCTCCCATTCCCATACCCCTGACAGGTCAGCTCCCCTCCAACTCCGCACCACATTCATATGCCTTAAAACCAGACAGGGTTTTGTCCCTGTGCTCAAGACAAGAGACAGCATCAGGTCTCATCCTGTGCATCTGCCCCTCCTCAGGCTCCTCTCTCTCCAGTGATCACCCTGTCTCTTCCACCCAAACTATGCCAAGTCTTTGCTTCTTCTCACCTTTGCAGGCAAAACAGTCAGTCTACGAGGAGCAGCTCTTGCTATACCAAACTTTGCCTGGAAGTGCCCTTGCCCATCCTCACCCCAGTGACCTCCATCCCAGGATACTGGTACTCCTCAAACCGCCTGCCCGGAGCCTGTGCCCATCCCTCCCCTCTGTCTGGGGCCAGGCAGAAGAAGGGACCAGGCTGCCACCCCCCTGCCTAGCTGGCTGCCTTCCACTGTGCGTGGCCAGGCAGATGTGGACCACGTGTGTGCCTCATCTCAGGACCCTTCCTGCAAGCTCCAGCACCGAAGGAGGGAAAAAACCCAGCAGCTGAGAGCAGCCGTGGAGTCCCCAGCGGCCTTCAGCCCCCTCCCAAACTCTGGCTCAACTCCATCCACTGGGGCAAGACTCCGTCTAGGGGAGGGCTTGTTTTTTAATTAGAAAATATTCATCAGCGTTTAAAAATAAAATAAAAAAAAAGTGTCAACCAGCTGGGGCTGCGAGAGCTGGGGCGTTTTGGCTCCCGACCGAGCACTTTGATAGAAAGGCTCTTTGGAAAACGCCGTAGAAAATATTTAATTTCTCCCAAGGCCTGCATATGGGGCTCATCACTCGCGCATATTGCACAGGAATATTCATGTGCGCTGGCCTCCTGCTACAGGATGATGAGGGTTCGCCAGTGCAGCATGCGCGAGAGGCTCCTTCCCTTCCCTTCATTTTTATTTTTTTTTTCCCTTTGGAAGAGGAAAGCACTGTATTTCCCTTTCAATCCCCAAATACTCCTCAACGGCAGAACAAAGGCAAAGCTGAGCCAGAGTCAAGTCTACTCGTACTCATCAGCTTGCTGTGCTCACTGCAGGGTAAAGCCACGGATGAGCAGCAAACGTGGGCAAACACATTTCTGCCCCCAGTTTTGCTCCCTTCAGGTTGCCTGAGCCTGCTGTGATGCTGCCTGGATGGAGAGCGGGATCCCAGCTTCCACCTCCCTGGCACAGCAGGAGGTTTTACTTCAAGCCCCAGCTCTCCACTCTGGGGATGTGGAGGTGGCTCATCCTGGACCTGCTGCTGGGCATTTCTTTAGCTAATTACCCTTCTGCAAAACTCGAGGAGGGTGGAAATATTCCACCGCGTCCGCAGAGCTGAGCCTGTCCCAGCAAGGGGACAACTGCTACTGCTCGTTTAGTCCCCCATCTCCCACCTCCCACCACCTCTTTACCCTCAGCTTTTGGATGGATTCACAGCATTTGGGCTGAGGGTTTTTCTACAACAAGCCAGCAAGCTGTTTAGAGCCAAACTCACCCCAAGCATCTTCTCAGCCTCTTCCAGGGATGCTCACCTCCAGCAAACACTCCTTTCCTCCTCCTGAACCCCCACCTCCAAGGTGCTCTGCCTCCTGCCCTGCAGCCTGCCTGACTTTCTTTACCTTTTCCTAAAGGTTTTGTGCTCCCTTTCCCCAGCTCTGGCTGCACACCTCAAAACCATCACCCCTCCAAGCTGCTCTCTGCATCCCCAGCACCTCCCAGCGTAGCAGCCCCCGCCAGAGCAGATCCTGCCTGACCCTAAAAAAGGCTTTCTCCTGGCAGATGAAAACTCAGAGCACTAACTCAGAGAAAATCTAGCCAAGGAGAGAGGGTAGGAAAAGAAACCATCTGAGTTCACTATCTCTGTGGCTGAAGCAGCTCATGGAGAGGTCACGGCTCCTGCCAGGGCTGCACGGGAGCCTCTGAGCAGAGCAGAACGTTTGCACAGGGGTCAAACCAAAGTTCTTAAACATACCCATGAAAAGTATTAATTAAAAAATGTATTGACTCTTCAAAACAGCAGTCACTCCTAAATAACTGTGCACACAAACATGCACACTTTATTAAAATTTGTTATTTTCTTGGCAACTTTTCCCAGCCAGAAGGGAAATTTGGTGCCGGGTACATGCCTAGGTAGGGTCTGCAAAATCCACTATGGAAAAAAAAATCTATGGAAAAAAAAAATCGATGAAAAAAAGAGGACTTAAGCCACATCTGGAGAATTGTGCCCAGTTCTGGGGCTTTGGTACAAGATAGGCATTGCTGACCTCCAGCAAGTCCAGTGAAGAACCATCAGGGTGATGATCAGGCTGAAGCACATGGGGATAAGGAAAAGTTGAGAAAACAGGGTTTGTCACCCCACAGAAGGGATGGTTTTGGGGGGAACTAACAGCAACTTGCAAGCACCCAAAGGGAGGTTACTGAGATGATGGAGACAGACCCTTTCCTTCATGGTGGGAAGATGAGAGACAACAGGAGAGGTTCAGGCTTGCCATAAGGAAGACCTTTCCCATGGGGATTGTAACCTGCTGGAAGAGGGACCCAGACAATTTGTGGGATCTTCAGCTCTGGAGGTTTTCAAGACTTAGATGGGCCAACTAAACTGGTTTTAGTTCTTAGTAAAACTCAGTATTCACTCTGTTTGGGGGAGAAGCCTGAATTAAGAGACCTCCTAAAATCACTTCTCACCTGGATGGATGTATGAGCATGCCATTGCCAGGAAAAACTAGATGTAAAAAAGTCCCCCACAAATTCTGGGAGGGGGATGGCTCAGCTCAGAGCTCCTTCCAAACACATCGGAAAGCAAAACATGTCCATGGATGAATCACAGAATCACAGACTGATATGGGGTTGGAAGGGACCTCTGTAGATCATCTAGTGCAACCCCCCTGCCAAAGCAGGTCCACACTGAGCAGGTTGCACAGGAACGTGTCCAGACGGGGTTTGAATGTCTCCAGAGAAGGAGACTCTGAGGAGACAGTCGGCTTCCCCTCTTCAAAACTTCCTTCTGTGGGGACTGACTCGCACGACACCGGTAAGTGATTAACGAGCGGCCAGGTCGTCAGCACGCAGGCTGCGTGCATGGGTGCTTGTGTGCGTGCTGCTCCCCGAGACTTGGTGGGGAGGGGGAGCTGGGGTGGGGGGGTTGGGTAGCACTGACAAGCAGATGATTAATGGAAATGCGAGGGGGAGGAAAAGTAACGTCCGCTCAAGCTATCAGGCGGCAGCGCGAGCATGGGAAAGAAACTCGGAGATGCTGTCCCCATCCCTGCTCCGCACGCATCGCGCCTCCCAGCTCCGTGCTGCTCGCCAGTCCCTTCCTGGCTTCTATTTTTGCAGGTGCAATTTCATATTTGAAAATAACCATGCTGCACACGCACATATATTTATTTTCTTTTTCTCCCTCCCCGGCCCCCCGGCTCATTGCGCACAGAAACGGCAGCGATGGGGGAGCAAACCTCCCGGTCTGCGGCGCACGGCAGCAATTAGACATCCAAGTGCTCGTTAGCCCACGCCTCTGGGTAAAGGCGCCCGCAGCCTGGGCTCTCCGCACCGCCCGCACCACCTGCACCTTCCAAGCGGCGCAGGCCTGAAAATGCACATAAAGTTACCGTTTTGCGCTAAAATAATAATAATAAGGGGAAAAAAATAGAAGAAAACAATAAAATTAAAGAAGCCTGAAAGCTCAAGCCTGGCTCAGCTCTGAAACCTCGCTCAGAGTCTGTAAATTATATCCCAGGCACCGGAGCTGGCGCGATTGCGCCATCAGCAAAGTGGGTGAGCAGCTTCTGTTCCTCATCCAGCACGAAAGGGCTCAGCTGGGTCACCAAATAAATGGCATGGAGATGCAAAGTGGTACATGCTGTTCCCCCGCACCGCTGCCGGGAAAAGCACAGAAAGCGATGGGATGGGGATACCCTGAGGGGGAGGTCTGAAGGAGCAACAAAGGGATTTTGTTACGGGCAAGGTCAAGGCTGGCACCCCAGGAACCTCCTGCCTCCAGCTCCTCCTCCAAGAGGGAGGACCAACGGGACCAAATGGTCTTGCAGCAGAGAGGAGAGGATCCTGAGCTTCAAAGCCCTGGGGTGGAAAATTAGGGATGAGTTCTCACCAGTGGCCTCTGGACAGAGCAGGCGACAAACTCCAGCTCCTTGCCCAAGCGTGTACCAAGTGAGCACCGAGTGAGCAGGGCCCTACAGAGGCTAGCAGGAAGGGGATTTACACCAGGGTAAAACAGGACCCAAATTTGGGCTACCAGAGTGTGACTATTTACCAGCTTTTGCTCGGCAAGCTGATCCCCAGCCAAGACGACCGGCTCGGAAAATTAACTCGGTGCGTTGTTCAGCACTTCAGCGCCCAGGTAACGAGCGGAGCTGTAGGCGATCGCATCGGAGGGCTTCACGAACCGCTCGTACCATTGACATGGTTTAACAGACTGCTGTTTATGAGACAGAGCAGTATTTAAAAGACACATTTCTCTCAGAGCCGCACATAAAATTTGATAGCTAAATAGCTGTAAATGCTACTGAAGTCTGACAACTTGAAGAGGAATCGAGGGTCTGTCATGCGGAGTATCCGCCAATACACCCGGCCCCGCAGAGCCAGTGAGACTTCCAGTCTCATAAAACCTTTTTTATATTGGAAGTGAGAATTTGTGCAGCGCATATGAACTCTCTTTTATTGGGCTGGTGTGATGCTGAGAAAATGCAGTTAAAGTTGTACAAGTCCTCCTTGGAGCGCTATTGGGGCGCCTATAAATCAAAAGCTTTATCCTAGAACGGGTTTACTAAATAAACCTGCTTTAATTCGGGCTCACGCCGAGTGGCAGAGCTCGCAGTGACAGCGGGTGCCTCCCCTTGATGCTGCCCATTCGCACCAGTGGAGCAGGGCCAGCCCCCAGTGAGAAGGGCTCCGGCCCATCTCCCTGTTCTTGGGGCCAAGAAGAGCATCCCAACAACAGGGCATCCTCCAGAGCCTGGCACCACTCTCCTCTCCCCCAGCACGGGGGGGGGTTTACCCTCCTAAAACATCCACGGCCCCCCACGATGCTCCCGGCTCACAGCTGCTGCCCTGAACCCAGTCCAGACCCCCGTGCCTACGCAGCTGATTCCGAGAGGTCCCAGGAGCATCCCAGGCTGGAATGACCACAGACCCACCTTCGGCACCCAGTGGACATGGAGTATTTCCGAACCTTCACGAAGGCCTGGAGCGCGCCAGTTGGGGAGGAAGATTTGGGCCAGCTCCCTTATCCCCCACAGACTCCTACATCTCCACTCTACAGCTGCATTAATTATTTCATCTTAGTCTGGCTTCCTCATTAAGCTAACCTAGACGGCCCGCGGCTGAGTGACAGCGAGCTAGTCTGCAAGAACCCAAGCCAGCAGTGCTGGAAGCCATAGGCTTGATGTGATTTACGCGGACTAATATTACACATATCTCAAACATGCAATCTTTAGAGGACCTGAGGCTGCCGGACGGAGGGAGGAAAACCCACGCAGAGCCGGCAGCGCAGCATCCGGACCGAGCCCGGGTATCGGCATCTCACCTCGCGCTTGGCCAGGACGGTCAACCCTGACTGCGGGAGCAATTCCCTCGCGGATGCCCTGGAGCCGCAGGGAGCGGAAAGCCCCGGCGCTGCTGCCAGCAGACCCCAGTGTGACACAAAACATCTGTGTCACAGCAAGGGCCGGGAAGCATGACTCCTCTGGCACCGGCCGCGGGACAGCCCCTTCACCCCACTGATGTGGCTTGCGAGTTCAGCTAATTTTGGCATTGGGGTCCCCTTGGGATGTCTGGCTTTCGTGGGCTGTAAGAACGATGCTTCGGGGCATTACGCAGATCCCCTTTTCCAATACTGCCAAATCCGAGGCTTTTGTGTGAATCCACCGCATTTTGCCGTCTCTGCAAACAAGTGTATAGAAATACAAGACTTCAGCCCCTTGGAAGCCTCGGGGGAAAATTCAAAGCAATGAAGAAATATGAGTTGTTTTTCCATGAACCCATCGAAAAAAAGAGAAAAAAAAACCTGAAAAACCCTACATTACTTTTCAGCCCGGTTTTGCCAGCAGTACAGGTCTTTTTCCCACAGTCTAAGGAATCAACACATTTTCAAATCACTCCTGCTTATGGTATTGAATATCAGAAAACGATTGCCTTTCATTCAGCAGCTGTTTTGGGACACTGAGGAAAAAGGCAGTCAGTCTAAACTTAGCAAAACATGACGAAAGGCTTCAATGCATTTAAAACCTAGTTGCAAGGACTGGAACAGGAAAGGAGAGGTCTGCAAGGGGTGCGTGCAAAGAGGAAGATTTTGGGGTGCCAGCATCCTTCCACAGCCCTAATCTCTCTTGGTAGCAGAGGGACCATTGTAGCACTGCTCCAGTCCTCCATCTCCTTGGAAAAACACAGCGATGTGTCCTCATTTCCCCAGGAAAATCAGCAGTATCTCTCAATTTACCCACCACCAGCCTTTCCGACGTGTGGATGCCCTGGCATCTCTGTGCTGCTGGTGGGGAGTGGGCAGCTCCAGAAATAAACCAAGCAGCTTGGAGCATTAAGAGGAAACCCAACAGAGGGAATACCAGCAGGGGATGGAGGATTTTCTGAAATAAGTTTGCCCTGAAGCACTGGAAGGAGAAAAGTCCTGGTTTTCTACAGGCTTGTGAGATTTAATCCCTCTGTGCCCCCAGCTATGGCTCCAACCTCCTCCTGCTCATCCTATGTCCCCTGCCCCATCCATAGGGAGGGGACCCAAACCCCAGAGCCTTCCTGAAACAAGGGCATTGACCTGGCCACCAACTCTCGTGGCTTTCTCTGTCTATCACACCTGGCCAGGAGCATGGCAAGCCTTTGCCAGGGAAGACTGACGGCCCAGCAGACCACAAGAAAGGGACCAAAAGGGAAGGCAGATGGGGACAGCCAAACCCAGCAGGTATCAGCACTCAAGTTGGATCGTGCAGCCCATCAGCCCTGGTTGAACATCCCCACTGATACCCCTGGGCGACGAAACAGAGCAGGGTACCGTGTCCCCATCCTGTCTGACCCCTGCTTCCCACCTGGCCCCCGTAGAGCCACAAAAAAGCCTTAATGCCACCAGGTAAGCAAAGAGCCACGACCGCCGGGCTTCTAACAAAGACAAACTGCCTCTCTCCTTCCTCCCAGATTGCAAGCAGATGTGTGCTTAAATTACCTGCTGCTGACTGTGACGCTTAGCAAAGTGCTGTGGTCTAGGAGCAGAACGAAGAAAAAATGTGTGAAACGAGGGAAGGGAGGATTAGTGGGAATTCAGCTGGGTCTGGGAGGGCAAAGCGTCGCTATTGCAGAAAACAAATGTCACTTCCATCGCACAAGGTGCATTCGCGACAGCTAGCACAAGGGAAACCCTGACCTGGCTAAAGACACCGGTGAAATTTAGAAAGCCCAGGGAATGCCGGCAAGGTTGGGTCAAGGCTCCCCAAAGGGAATCGCTCCCAGCCCGCAGCACGCTACATGCTTGCGTTACATGGCCTTGGCTTCTTTTTTCAAAAAAGCCCTTCAAGCCTGTGCACCCCACTGCCTGCATGGCTCGTAGACCCTGGTTCCAGACGGCTTTCAACTGCCTGACCCAGCTGCTGCCAGTGTTGGCTCCTGTGGTGGGCTGCATGCGTTCACCTATCCAGCAATGCCTTGGGAAGTTCACCAGCAGCCCCCAGGCCAAGGAAGGTGCAGACACTCAAGGCGCATCTCGGTGGTGCTAAGAATGATGATAGTGGAGGAAAAGCCTGGAGAAAGGTATCCCCACCATGCTGGCCCACCATGGTGCATAGGGTAGATGGGACCTCTGGGCTCTGCACCACTTTCCCTCCCATGCTGGTGGCAGCTTTCCCCTCATGGGAGGCTGACCAAAGCCTGAGGCACCAGGACACGTCTTTGCATTGAAAGTCAGACTCCAAGCAATGCCTCTTTACAGAGATGGGACGTGGGTGCAGTCCAGGAGGGCCCAGATGATGCATTTCTACCCCACTGCTGAGGGCAGCAGCTTGCTGCAAGGATCCCTGGTTTCTGGAAGAGCATCCAACGGGCTCTCCCATCTCCCAGCAACGTCCTGCACAGCAGGACAGCATTTCGCAGGCTGAGCCATACAAATCAAGCCCAACCTGCTCCCCTTCCCCCTCGCTGCTCCTGGCTTGCTGTCTGCCGAGCCCTTGCGGGTCACACGTGGCGTCCCACTTCCCGGCACAGCTCCACCGGCTGGAGCAAAGAGCAGAGTCAGACCCCAAATTGCAGATTAGTGCGTTGGGTTCATGCACGGGAAACAAAAGATCGGAAATCTCTGAAGTGCACAGCTGGAATCCACACCCCGACCATGTTTTTGTGAGATATCACGTACGTTTTTAAAAGCTATCTAGAGAGGGTTCTGCTTTAAAACAGCCTGGCGGCTGCTGCACCAACACCACCGCCTGTCACGCTGACCAGGACCTTCGATTGTTCCCTGTCCCCCACAGGCCATGCTCATCTGTAGCCTTTAGCCTTAGGTTATGAAAGGATTAAACATCCTCCTCTGCATTTGTTCAGCACCAGCTGTGGAGGGAGGGTGGGAAGAGAAGGATGTGCAACCCAAAATGTTTGTCCCCAGAAACCCCTCATATTTATGGCCTCACAAGGTCACTGCAAGGGGAAAGCCCACGAGCAGCAGTAAGATGCTCACGTGGTACCACGAAGAAGAGGGACACAAAAGCACTCATCTCCCTCTCGTACTGCAAATGTGTTTTCTTCTCCTTTCAACGCTCCTGTAATAGCAACTTTACTTTTATGGGATGACAAACTATGGGTCCTTCTTTGCCCCTTTCCACATACCAAGCTTCTGGGATAAAAGTCACCCAAAGTAAAGTGAGATCAAATATCCTTACAAGATGCTTACCTGCCCTGTTCTTCAACACCACTGGTCTCCAAAGAGCCCCTCAACGTGCTGCGTTGCCAGCTGGAAACGACCGGCGAGCCCTGCCTGTGCCTTCTCCTTCCCCAGGCTCCTCCACCCTGAAGCATCACTCATGCTAATCTTGTAACAACTGTCTCCTCCAGGAGAACATGGTTCCCTCCATTCAAATTGACCTCAGCAAAGCAGCAGCTTCTCCATCCCTGCTGCCCACTTCATTTGGGAATTTCGTTCAGGGAAACTGAAATGAGACATTGCATTTCCAATTGAAAAAATACCTGGTTAGAAATTAAAGGTTCAACCCAGTGACATGCCACAACCAGCCTCCCCAGAGACAGAATATTTTGGGAGTCTCTTTGGTGTCTGGGACTGCAGAGAAGGTGCAGTGTGGTGCCAGGATCCAGCAGAGACCGTGCTCAATGCACTCGCCGTGCTGGGACATGGAGCAGGACCCTACACTCCGCTTGGAAAAACACTTTCCCAGACAAGCAATAAATACTGGAGCAGCAATACCCAGTGGTACGGCCGCAGTCTCACCCCAACGTGGGGAAGAGCCAGGCCAAGATGACCTGGGGCAGCAAAACTGGGAGCAAAACCCCGTTCCAGCAAAGGCAGGGCCAACGATGAGATGCAGAAAGGACGTGAGTCATCGAACGAAGGCGTCTGCTTTTTCCAGCACACGTGTGGAGTTATTCTCACCTGAAATCAGTTTTTGGACAGCCTAGAGAGCATATGCTGTTTCAAGCCAAACATGCCTGGGTTGCTCTGCCAGGCAGGGAGTTATCTCAGGATTTATTAATGGGGAAAGCCACCGCGCCAAGACACTCACTGTCTCCAGCTCAGCAGCATTGTGGCAAGAGGAATGGGGATGGAGAAGCAGTGACACCCACTGTGCTCCTCCCTAGGGAAATGATCAAAAAAAAAGAGCAAGACCATCACCTGAAGCCAGGGATGCCTGGCACCGTCCAGACGGCTCCGAGCCCGGGCTGCCCTCCCTCCCACGCCGAGATGGGAAACCCATTAAACGCTGCAAGCAACGAAGCCTCCGCTGCTCCTCCCTGGAGGCACTTTCACAGTCAACTTGAGGAAATTGTTCCTGATATCCAGCCTAAATTTCCCTTTGTTGATTTTCAGTTGAGCAGCGGAAAGGTGGGAGCTTTAATGAGACAAGCGGGGCCGCTGCAGGGGAAGGAGCCGTCAGTTTGAGCGAGGCAATGCACAGAGCTGTGGTTTAAGTGGAGCAGCTATTGCGAAAAGCCCAGAATCCTACAAACTTGGGATGGAAAAGGTCTATTAACTTTCCCAATGGACTAACATGAGATTGTTCCCCCATTTTCTAATGCTTCTCCCAGTCCAGCTATTTGATTGGGACCAGAGCTCTGCAAAAATATGAAGGGCTTGTTCTTTTTTTTTAAGGAATTGCTGCATATGGAATAAAATGTTGGGCTTTATAGCCGGATTTTCTTGCCTCATCCAAGGGCAAAATTTTTGCCGGCTTCCCTGTTAGACATAGCTTCTTCTGCCCTGAAAAATACACCAGAACTCTTCCGGCAGGGCACGATGTGCATGGCAGCAAGTTGCTACCTGCTTGTGTTTGAAAAGAAAAGTTTTGCAGGGAGAGAAACGTGACACAAAACTGCAGGCAGCCACTTTCTGGGACACAGGTGCTGCTCAGCAAGTCATCACCCGCCTCAAACACATCCTCAGAGGAGCCCAGCACGATGCTGTTCTGGAAACTGGCACTGGGAGAAGTTTGCTGGATGTGAAGCCAATGCCATCCTGCATTATTTTTTTCCCCCCTTTAGCTGAGGAAAAGGCTTTTCATCAGCAGATAAGACACTGCAATGCTCACGCATTGGAGCACACCCAGGACATGAAAAGGTGTGAGCAAGGGCTATATAAGGGAATGACAGTGCAGCCAAGCCAGCTTGGACATGGGGAGAGTGTGACATCTATTACTTCAAGCAACTGGGGCATCAGGTCCTAAAAATCTGGCTTGGGAGATGTGCTTCAGCAAACAAAGGAGGAATGGTTGGGACCAGGAGCGCCAAGCCCCTCTGCCTCACTCACCTGAAGAGCATCAGGTGATGCTCTTGGTGTGTACAACCTTGAATCCCCAAAACAGTCTGGCTGCTCTGGGGCTGCTCCATGGGGTAATGAAGATCCCAGGCTGTGCTGCACCGCTCCAGCCAGACCCCTTTGCGTTGGGCAGGGGATTTGGCCAATATCCCCACAGACCCCCATGGGGTCCGGAACTGGAGGCATCGCAAGAGACCACGCTAGGCAAACCCATCCTGGCTGATGTTTGCCTTAATCGCACACCGTTTTCTTAAATGTCAGATGGCTGCATGGCAGTAGAAGGGCGCTTTCCCACTCTGCTTTTACAGGCTTGTAAAGGCAAAGTGGCTGCACACTCCCTGGAAATGTCAGGCTCCGTTCTCCCGAGGCCCTGCCATCCATCAGGTTTTACCAGCAGAGAGAAGCGGAGGGTGTGCTGGGCCGTGCTGAGGGAGGGGGCTGCGGGGGCAGGCACCGCTGCAGTGAGCCCTCACACCCCTCGCTGGGTGGTAGAATCATAGAATTGTCTGTGTTGGAAGGCACCTTTCAGATCATTAAGTCCAACCATCAGCCTAACCCTGACGAAACCCATCGCTAAGCCGTACTGC
>KZ506082.1:110665-122708 GCA_002844005.1 Limosa lapponica baueri | reverse complement strand
GACAAGTATGGGCTGAGCAGGTGACTCCCCATTTTTTATGACCCACCTCCAAGGCAGGATGTCTTGAACAAGCAAGCCCCCCTCCCTCCCCCAATCCCTTTTTTTTTTTTCCCCCTTATAGAAAAAAACAGGGCAGATTCATGTCCTTTTCCTGTGAAGGCAAACATCTGAGAAGCAAGGGGAGAGGAAAGAGGGGACTCAGCAGAGAGCATTTTCCACTGGTGGAAGGAAAGCTAGATGGGCAGACAGATAGGGAAAGAGAGGAATCCTTCTCACACATGACATCCTGCCCCATCTGGACCCTTCAGATTGACCCCTCAGCCTGAAGGTCTACCCCCCTAAGACACTTTACGAGATACATAATTCGATTCCCCAGCTCTCCTTGTTCAGCCATCAAGGGAAGAGCTGTCTCTGATAGCCCTGATTTGCTAAATAAAACACTCTTTGAAGGCTCCCCGCAATAACATTTGCACAGAAAATTGACATTCTTCCTCCTCCCATCAGCCCCGACGCTGTTTGTTTGTGAGTTAATAACTTGGACGCTCGGCTGAGCTATTGATCCCTTCTCAGCGCAATCATTCTTTTGGGTCTAAAATACACAATATATAGAAGAACATGCTAGTGATGGCAAAATTAACTCGGCACTTGCGTGTGGCCTCATGACATTGCAAGGGGACTCATGTCCTTCCCAGCTGCTCATGATGCCCTCTGCAGTTGCAACCCTACGAGGCTGGATGCGTTTCTCCAGCCTTCTCCATCATCAAGGAAGCAGTGCTGTGGCTTGCAGGCAGAAAGTCAGCTTTCACAACCCAAAATTATCATTTAGCCTTAAACATTCATCACCCAGCCAGGGCTTCAGAGCAGGATAGATGGTCTATGCAGGTGTCTGGGCTAGAGATCTCTGGCAGCAGTGGTGAATGTGTACCATTATAGGAAGGGCTCAGAGCCTCAATTTCCCGGCCAAAGGAAAAGGGGCAACACCAGATCAGTCCCTCCATCCAGGGCACGATAGTCTTTGGGATTTTGTTGCATTTGACAGGACTTGGCATGTCAGAGGCAAAGCAAAGCTCCAGGCTTCACCTATTTCCTCCTGCGAGCTCTCCCTCGGGAGCAGATCTCCCTCCAACACCCACTGTAACAAAACCTGATGAAAGGAAAAGAATTAAGGTCTCCGCAATGCCCTCGTCCTCCTTAATTGCTCCTGTACCAGCAGGGCATTGCACCACCTCTCCTGGGGGAATCCTCGCCCGAGTTCTCGATGTTGTATTTGCGCTTTGCAATCTGCTCGCATGCCTCTAGCTAATTGTTCTTCAGACTGCTCTTTTCAGGGGAGATTTTCATGGCAAACAATCAATTTTTCCCAAGTTGCATTTTTTTTCCTTCAAAGCCTTTGATGTCTGGGAAAATAACAGGCAACCTCAACACACGGCTGAGCATCAGGCGAGGGCTGGGAAGCACTAAGCGGAAATGCATTTAGTTGTCTGGGTCAAAAACCATTTCCTTTGTTAAATGATTATTATTGTTCCAAGAGGATTTCAGTGGGAATTGAGGGTGCTTAGATAGATGGATTCACAGGTTTGCTGAGCTTCTATAAGGGTCTCTATATCCTCCACCATAATTCTACATCATAACTTCCAACACCAATAACTCTTCTATGACTCCCAACAGATATTCCTGTGCCTTCCAAAGCAATAACTTCTCAATGAACTCCAGACCTGCCAAATCGACTGTTTTCCCCCTGTGGACGCCTGCTTTTTGGCCCTTCTCACCACCCCCCTGGGAATCTTGACCCATTTACCTCTCCTTCTGGTTCCAAGCTCACTGCGAGGGGAGATGAGATCAGAAAGCGATCTGCCTCGGACGTCAAGAAATAGCTCTGGCACTAAAAGCTTTCAGTCATCTCCCATTTTCCTGACTGCTCTCAGCAGCCGAGGATCCAGCTCTGGACCTGCTCACACCAGGCATTCTTCTGAGCAAACCTTCCCCCATCACACGCCGCCCTTTTTCACATCGCTCGTCTCTTCCCACTCATACCTGAAAATTGTTATGAGTGTGTCGCAGGTCTCCCCTGGAGAAATTACTTAGGTTATTCACCGGGGCTATAGAGAACAAACACTTAAATAAGAAATAAATTGCAATGCATTTTCTTGGGTCGCCAAGCCTCCCAGTTCAGCCGTAAGAGCAGCGCACCAGGCACAGCGGCACAGAGCTGCTACCTCTCTGTGCACTTGATCTTAACGATGTGTTAATTAAGCTAAGGTTAGAGCTGCTCGTTACCTTATTATTTTTGGTTCTATCACAGTAATGCTCAGCGGCCTCAATCAGGAACAGGCTTTTTTTTTCCCCCTCTCTCCTTTTAAGTCACAAATTATTTCAAGATCTGGTAAAAATAAATGCACACAAGCAGGCTCTGCTCTTTTCCAGCGTATTTTGCTCCGTGAGGGAAGAAAGGTTTCAACAGTGTGTTTGAATCAAAAATGAACATATGCAAGAGGGGAAGAATGATACGCATCACAAGTTACTCCTTTTTTGTTGAAAGGTTTTCTTTCAAACAAAGCAAACCCCCCAAAGACTAATCTCACAGCACTAGGTGCTGTGTACAGAGTCATTTCATGCTGCAGAGCGAATATTGAGCAAGCTACGAGGCTGCCCAAAGGAGGACAGAGGAAGGATAAGCGATTTGGCTTCGTTTTCGGGCTCTCCAGTTGCGATCCCACTCGCTGACCTGCAGACTCCCCCAGCCGCTGGGGCCGAGCGTGGCCGGCTGCCTCTCAGGTCACCCCCACCCCACGTGCACACGGAAAGCAAGCAGCCTGAATCAATAACCAAGTTTTAAAAGATGACACTGAATTTGCCATTGAACACGTTAAAGGAGGTGTAGGTCAACCCATGCCAGGCTTCCTTCACGCGGCAGCAATGAGTTGCCAGTTCTCATCAGCCATGCCTTACGCCTCCTGGGGAGAAGGTACTGGGGGGAACATAACTGGGGAGCAGGAGCTGTGTAAACCATCCCAGTCCGAAACCAAATGGAGCCCAGGAGGGAGAGGCAGATGGGGAACACCACAGGGGCAATTCAGGCAGGTCCTCTTGACCCAAGGCGGGATGTAGGTGCCCATCCTCAGGGGAAGATGCTGCTGGCCTGGGACACTGGCATAGCATTCCCCATCCACACTCCCTCCCAGCCAGGGTGGGAAACAGGCCACAAAAACGTCTCAAGGTCTTTGCAGGAGGGTCCAATGCTTCTAACAGGGTGGGCATCTCCGACAACTTCTCCTTGCAGGTACCCTCAGATGTTGGTGTAGGGCCAAGCCGAGGATTTCCACTGGGAGCACAGGCTGGCGTCACAACCCCAACTGCACCCAAGTGCCCGGCAAATGACCTGGGATTTTAAAAGAAGTCATCACGCCCACACTACCCAATTACTAGAAAACAATTAAGCCGGTGATGGACCTTAGGACCACCGTGGAAAAATGTGAAAGGGAGCCACCTACTCAGCACAGGGCATGGTTTCTGTACAGGATCTGCAACCCAATGTTGCATCTTTTTGTTGAATGGGAGCCAGAATTCCTTTTCCCCTGGTTTTCAACCCAAATCGTCCTATGCTGTTTCTGGCTGCTTCCAAAAACCGCTCAAAAATGTCATTAGGAAATGAAACCTCTAGAAACTGTTAGTGTTTCCCTGCCCTGTACCGAAATCGTCACTTCCCTTTGCATTCAGTGCTGCTAACCTCATCGGGAAAGAGCTGGTTCTGTCCCAAAACTTAACCCTTTAGCTTTGGAAAACTTCTGGAAGGGGCGGGGCGGGAGGGGGAAAGCCCTTTCTGGGGGATAATGCATAGGAAAAAGGCTTCAGAGAGGCTTAAATGGATAACGGAGCAGAAACAGGTCTGGGAACCGGGGCGAGACAAGACTTTTCTGGGGGGCACAGTGTCCCCTAAAGCAGCAAGTCCCGTCGGCTCTAGCTTTCCAAAGAGGTCTCGCAGCACAAAGCGAGGCAGGCAGAACACGCAGCGACTTACTCGGGGGCTCTGGCATCCAGGCTTCGAGCAGGAAGGCGCTGCGCAACTGCACTAATTATCTGCCGAACATCTGTCTCTCCCCTACTACCGCGGGGCCGGAGGAGTCCTCCGGCATAGCCGAGGATTAGCGCTGGAAAAGATTTTGTTGACTGCGTGATTTTGCACAGGAGGTGGAGGGGAACCAAAAAAAAAAAAAAGTCCTGCAGATTCCCTGGAAGGGAGGTGTTTCAGGGCAAATCTCTTGGATGGAGGGGGGGAATTTTTGGTCAAAATCAGGGACCATGCTGGAGAAAGCAGCAGGCGCTTGCCCTGCCATGGGCTGCGGCATTTGGTCCCTCGCTCCAAACTGGGGGGAACAGCAGCTCTGCCCCTGCTGTCCCCCACATCTCAAGCAACACCAGGGCATCTATTACAATCCAGGGGATGCTGGATTGTGATCCTCCTCCCACCAAAACTCCTCTCACATTTCCTTAGATGAAACCAAGCCAAAAATGAAACCAAAGGAAGATTAACAGAGCAAAAGCATAGAGGCACAGGAAGAGCTGGGTATGGCTGGGCTCCCCCCCACCTCTTGGTCCATGCTTGGTGCATCGTGATTGGTGCTGGAAGTTGGAGCTGCCTTTCAACAAAGTCGCTGGATTTTGGGAGCCCTGGGCAGGATGAGCCCTCGCCATGGAAAGAGCTGGAGCAGGGCTCCCACCACGGCACCTCACCTGCGTGCTTTAAGCAGAGGTTAACTCCTAAAGACCAGTCCGCTGTTGGCTTTCCAGGGACCACTTCACTTCCCCGGGATGAAGGGGAACTCCCAAACTCACCAGCGACTCCAGAAGTTACAGCTTTTTATGGACAAATCACTCAAGTTTCAAGGAGGAGGGAAATGAGACTGGGCTTTAGATTTACAGCCTTCCCACATGGGGAAGGCAAATGCTGTAAGGCTGCTCCATGGGCATGAAGGGGAAAGAAGGCTGAGCCTTGCCTGGTCTGCTTCTCCCTGCCCAAAAGGCTAGAAAAAGCCAAAAAATAAGAAGACTTCCAGTGGTAGTGTGATACGTAGGGGAGGATGTGCATCCTTCTCGCTGCCTTGGCGGGGATGCACTTCTCCCCAGATCCCTCTATAGCCAGGGAGAGAGGCAGCAGCACAAGGGACCTAGAACAGGCTCCAGGCATAAATCACCCCCTAATAAACTGAGGACCCTCCTTTCTAGAGACCATGCTTTAGAAAGGGACCTTTCTAGAGAGGCGATGGAGGAGATCTAGAACTTCAGGCAATGGAGCTGGGTGGTGGGAATACATCCCTCATCTTCAGTTTGCATCCCACCAACCTCAAGAGGAACAATCTGCCCAACTTTGTGTGATATCTACCACCCATGTTAACGAGGTTTGTGGAAATCCATGTGCAAAAAGCCTGACAGAAGCCTGAAAAACAAACCCGTGGTGAAGAGAAACAAATCCCCTGCTGTTTAATTAGCGCAAATGTCTTGTAAGCGGAATCTTTTTTTTTTTTTTTTTTTCCTTCAAGACCATCAGGGGCCAGAAACTTGCACAGTAACACAAACAAAACATCCCTTAAAATCAACTGGTGCTTTTGGCCAAGCAGAAACTGTTGGGATTTCCAAATATGGCCCATGGGAACATCAGCCCAAGCATTCTCGGGAAGCATTTTGGAGCCTGAACTGTCTCCCAAGAAAAAAATCCTTCAGTCCAGCACGACAAAAGAGCCATCGCATGACAGTTGCTATCGCACAAGCACTCAAATTAAGCAATCAATCAAACGAGCAATACCCTGGAAAACAGCAGTGCACGGTGCACGTTGTACCGGCAGTGGGTGAGCAGAGCTGACCTGTGGTTGCCTCCCATCACACATGGGCTATTGTGTTCCCTTCTCCACCAACATCCCAGCAAGTGGAGGTTTCTTTTGGGTTTTTGGCCTTTTTATCCAAGTTTGGGGAGCAGGACCCTTTCTTGGAGAGAACACAGGTATCCAGCAAAAGCATTTATTTTGGACTCGGCCTCTACATAAATCAATGGTTATTCTGCAGGGACATGACAGAGCAAAAAATTAGATGTAAAATTTGCCAGACGGCGAGAAACGAGCTAGGAATTGTTGCTGTCTCTCCGGGGTCGGGGAGGGATTCCTGTCTCAAAGGTTCGGGATTGCATGTGTGCCTCCAGCTTCACATAATGATGTCCCCCAGGGCAAAAAGAGAAGGAAGACTATTTAAAACCTCCCATGACTCCTTGTCTTCCATCTCTTTTAATTGCTTCAAAGGACATCACCGCTGCTCGTTCATGGACAGAAACCCCAGGAGGTCATTTTTGGAGCCCAACACCGGGGCTGAGCATCTGCTCAGCACCCAGAGGCCCAGATATGTTCGCAAACAGATCGGGCAAACGGCTGCGTGTTTGTAAGTGTATTTTAAAAATCAGATCCTGTTGGCAGGCAGCTCTCAGACAGCAAGCGGGGCCAAATCCCATGAATAAATTGCTTGGAGCGAGTAGTTTGACGCGCCATTATTCATAACTAATGCAGTCCTAGTAAACAGAAAATGGAGGCCAAATCTGCCTGTATAGACACCAATGACCTCATCCGTTTTCATCCTATTTACTGAGCAAAATAAGAGCAGGAGAGACCTACCATCATCCTCTAAAAGGGGAAATGGAGGTCTTGGAGGAACAAATATTCCCAACAGCTCTGGGATGAGGGGAGAGTTGGGAGAGCAGGGACATGAGGTGAATTCAGAGTCGGAGCAGAAATTTGGTCCCACCAGTGAAAAGGCACAAATGAAACCGAGCAAGCACCTCTCCCATCTCCAAGCAGCTGCTGCTGAGGGTTATGAAGAGCACAGCTCGTCTGAGCCGGAAAGCCGGAGTCCCGCTGAAGGTGGGGTGCTCTTCTTCTGTTTCCCAGCCAGCATCTCAAAGCAGGTGGTGCAGACTTTTTCGAGAGCAGGCTAGCTGCAGTGCACTTCCCAACCTGTCTCTAGTGAAGTTATTAGGCAAATCGAACCAAAAAACCACAGGGAGGCAAAGAGGGAGCAACTGGCTGCTCTACCACCCAGCACAGCAATCACAAGCTGCCCAACACAACAGTCAACCAGTTGGTGAAAGTAAAGACGAGATACAGCTCTTGTGGTGCTGTCACGCAGCAAAAGCCAACAGAAGTCACTGCACAGAGGGCACAAGGGTGTGAGCAAAAAACCATCCCGATGGCTGAAGGGTAGGGACCTTCAAGAAGCGCAGGAGGTCTCCTGATGCTGAGGTAGCCACCAGAGCAGCAGCTGCTTGCAAGAAGCCATGAGGCTACAAACCACAGCACAGTTGTGCTATTTCTGCTGTGTCTCCTATGTTCTTTAAGAATTGTATTTATTTCAGTTTGGGCAATACGTAGGAGAATTGTCAACATGGCTGTGATCATTCTTCCCTTGCTTCCTTTGCCAAATAATGCTAATTTCGATGGCATTTTAGCCGCAAGCCGCTTCCACAATGAAGGGGCCAGCTCAGCACCTCCAGAATTTACCTTAGGGAAAACCAGAGCTGTTGACCTGAAGACTGCCACATTCATCTCAAATGCAAAGGGAAATACTTCTGTAAATGACAAAGAAGATTGATTACACTGCTTAAAAGTTACAGCCCATTAAAAAAATTGCCCTGATTTGAATCATTGACTTTTCAAAATAAATACTATTCTTTCATCAATAAGCTCAAAATATAAGCTAACCACAAAACCCTTTGGAAAAAAGAAACATAAAAATTATATCTTTACACATTAATAAGATCTATTGATCTAACTGTAAGCATATGTCCACATACATAATTTTACCATATCACACATCAATAATACTCTACACTTTTTTTCATATAAAACTATGCTATTCCCGTGGAACCAAAGTCCTAAGTATTTCCCTAAAAAAGGCCCTTGCCATTTAAGTGTACAATGGGTTGCGTTTCAAAGTATTAACACTAAGAGCATATTTGGTTACGCAGACCAGTGTTAACCATTCATAAAGTGAATGGGGCAGAGCCGTAGGCATGTCAGAAAATAGAAACACTTTTATTCGTAATAAAACCAATGGTATTTTCTCTGCCTCCTTTCCCTATTACCTTCTTCGCGTCTCAGACCTTAATTTATTAAGCAGCCGAAGCAGCTCGGGCCGAGCGCGGCGTTGCCAGCTCCCTGCGCCTCGGTGTTGTGGATGAGGCTTAGCACGCTATAATCTATTTATTAATGCTCTGAAGAGGGCTGAGCAACGTGGAGGGAAAAACGGACACATGACAATATTATTTAGGCTCATCAAGAATGTGATGGATAGGGGAGACCTTCAAAGCCAACAGCAGCGCCAAGGCAGCGAGGAAGCCCGGTGTGATGATAAATGCAAGGCACCGCACGCTGCAAGGGAGATTTTGAACTAATCACACACATTGCTGCAGTCTAAATTAGCTGAAAACAGCCAGCAAAGTGATGTCAGCCTTCGCTCTGCAGCCACGGCTAAAATGGCAAACAAAATGTTAGGTGGTGGATAAAGACCTGGGATTATAAAATTACGTGATGGTGTAAATCAGCGGTATGCCCTGACCTGGAATGCTACGATCAATCCTGGCTGTGCTGCATAAAAAAAAGAGAGAGGAAAAGGGTTTCTGCTCAGAGACGGGTAATAAAAGCGATGAGATGTAGAGAAAGAGCAGAGTGCGAGACTAAAGAGTCTGAGACTTTAATTTACAAAGGAGGCGGATGAACAGGTAGGAGGTGCAGGGAGCAAGGAAAAACAGCCGGCAAATGCTCCTCGAATACAGCAAGGGTAGAAGAAGAGTCCACAAAACTGAAAAGGAGACTTGAAGCTGCTTTATTTATACACACGTGTGCACAGCCAGCTCCTGGGATGTGCAGCCACTGAGCATCCCACAGACCCATGACCAGGGACAGTAAAGAGCACAAATTAAATGCTTTGTTTTCTAAGAAGACCCACAGGTACGTGGTGACACTGGCAGGTGAGGGAATGGCCATGCCAGGGAGGAGAGCACCAAGGTCAAGGGAAAGAAATGCCACCGTGGCCAGTATAAGATTTTACGGACAAAACCTGCATCCAGCCAGGAAAACGTAACCCATTCCCCGCAGGAGGTTGCTCCAGGCTGGGCAGAGCCAAGGGTCAACCCATGCCCTGCAGCAGGCAGGATCTCCCCTGTGCCTCTGAGTGATATTTTAGGTATTTATTGACTTGGGTTCTTCCTCTTCACATGTCTCCCTCAACCCTGGCTGAGGACCACCGCTTCCAGCACATCGCTGTGAACGCGGTGTCCATATGGCTTCCGAGGGCAGCCGCTGCTCAGGGTGGGAAAACTGAGGCAGAGCCCCCACCTTCCCCGACACCATGGGGATGCTCCTCAACACCACGCTCCCTGCATCCACCAGCTGCATCTTAAAACCACAGTTGCCCAGGGGCGGGCAAGCAGGCGGACACAGATCCGTGTGCGTCTCTCCATCTCTCTCCCCTCCCCGTTCTTCCGAGGTCCGGTGATTTCCCAGCTGATGAACACATTACCACCTCATTCGGCAACGCCTCCGAGGCGCTCACGTTTCAGGCCCCGGCGAGAAAAAGATGAAGTATGAAAATCCCTTTCCTTTCCAATCCAGTCCTCCCAGCACCGGCCAAGGAGCGAACACAAAACGCCTCGGAAAACACACAAAAAACACCGGATGCGAGAGGCTGTGCCGAAGTCGCACCATATGCAGGTGTCAGGGAAAAAGGTCTCCTGTCTCCCACGCCAGGCTGCTATCTCCATCCTACAAAGCCTTCCGGTGAGGGGTTGACACCCGGAGATACCTCCGGTTGACACCTCTCCCTCCACCAGCTTGTTGTTGACCTGAACCAGGAGGAGAAGTGGCAGAGGATGTGCCCAGCCGTGCCCATCAGCACTGAAAAGTATCTGGAGGTGGTATCTGGCCTTGGAGGCTTCAGATATGTCCATGCTGACATGAAGAGCTCCTGCCAAGATATCATCTCACCGTTAGGCTACAAATATCACTGGGGGCATTTTTATCCCAGGCTTAATAAAAGCACAGTTCCCTTTCCCTGCCCTTGGAGTTGCAGCAAGGGGAGAAAGGCATGGGGTCAGGCCAGGAGTTAAACACTACCCCCAAGGCATCTCCTGGTGACATCCCTGTCTGCAAACAACCACGCTTCTTTTCAGAGGGTGCAGCACATTAAAACACACACAACACACCGGGAACTCGCCCTGCTTCTGCAGCCCCATTTTGGGCTATTATTTAGGAAAAAGTGAGACAAGCATCCACTCGGGGTGACGGGAGAATGTCCAGTCCTGCTCCAGGAGAGAGGGCACATCAGAAAACCTTCGCCGTCATCCAAGATCCTTGGGAAAAGGCATCAACTCTGCCAGCACATCAGGCCAAAGGAGACTGATGCTTCTCAGGGAAGATCACGAGTCTCCTTCCTGAAAGGCTTTTTGGAAAGGGAATGGGGTTTATAGCAATTACGGCACTGTTCCTCCCTCCAACATCCTCGTAAACCCAAGCAGAGGAAAAAACCCCACAGCTCTGCTCCACACTGGGTTTTTCACCCCGTAAATAGAAACAGGCTGGCTGATCACACCAAATTCGTGCAGGGTTTTGTGGAAAGTCCAAAAGAAAATGGGACAGAGGTTTGTTCAGCGGTGACAGCCCAGTCCTGCCTCTTTGACATTTGCTCTGAACCAGTGAACTGCACAGCATTTGAACTTTTGTTTAGACAGATAGGCCTGTGTATTTAGAAATCCTTGAAACTCATCCATCTGCAAAGACAGCAACTCTCGATAATGCAAAAGCTCCAGCCGGGATGCTGAGCTCAGCAGATCTCTCTACAAATGATTCCTATTAAAGTAAAAAATTACAATGCAAGCGTCTATTAGACAATCCAAGCCTGACATAAAAAAGGAATTAAAAAAACATAATATGTTCATGCCAGCCATCTTTATAGACCACTGAGGAGCTCAGGGAAGGCATCCGGATGCCTGTTCTTCATTGCGTGCCCGGTGCCCAAACCTACATGGGGCATCACACCCTCCACCATGCCCCAGGGACATGAGAGCTGGTTTCCCAGGACCTTTTTGCATCTGTGAAAGCTTGCAGCTTTTATTTTGTTTTGGTTTGTTTGGTTTTTTTTTGTTCTCCAATCTCAATGCTCCAAAACTTTGGCCTTGGGGATGTGGGACATGCTCAGGTCGCAGGCTGATTCATCTCCCAGTGTATCAGCAAAACACTGAGAAACTCATCACAGGTGATGAGTGCAGCCATACACCAGCACTGGTCCCACCAGCACAGGCAATGAGGCATGGCTATCCACGCCGAAGGAAAGCACTCCCTGTGGTTTCCCAGGCTGGGGCAACAGGGTGGGAGGTGCTGGGGAGACCCCCCCTCTGGTGCTGTGTCCCCTTTGTCCCCCGGCATCCCGATCAGCAACAGCGCGCTCAGCTCCCCAGCTCCCTGCCCCCACCAAAGCCTAAACCAGCAGATTATCACGTTAACGCTTCAAATGTTTAATTTCCTGCTCCAATTACACCGGTTTTGCTGCCGAAGAGGCGGGAGCGGTGGTGGTGGTGGGGAAACGAACTCAAACAAGCCGGGTGTTTCCAAACAAACCCAGAGTGACTCTGGGACCGACGGGCTGCCCCCTCCGGCTCTCCAGCCAGGAATGGGGGGCGCCGGTGCCCAGGTGGGCGAGGTGGCTGGATGCAGGGGTGGGAGCCACCGCAGTGCCGACCCCTCCGACCAGCAGCGCCGCAGCTCTCCGTCCCGCCGCTGAAATGAAAAGCTGCTTTTGTTCGGCCGTGGCGGTGGCTCCTGGCGATCTCCACAGCGCAGAAACAGTGTGGAAACATTTGCTGCACGAATGCAAGAAAAAAACCAAGGCAGCTGGTGTTTGCAGAGGAAAACGGTACCCTGCTCCAGGGTGGGGAGGAGGGTTGGGGGGGTGGGGGGGGTGGAGCACCGAGGAGAGAAAAGGGATGGGGCAGGAGGAGGGCAAAAGCAGTGGG
>KZ506082.1:75469-86480 GCA_002844005.1 Limosa lapponica baueri | reverse complement strand
CCAGCCCCCGAGCCTTCGCACCGCCGGCTGAAGTAAAAATACATGAAGTCCGGGTTCGCAGCAAGTCAGCGCCGGGCTTAAGAAGCGCCACGTTCCGCTGCTTCGCTGCAGAAGCCAGGCACAGAGGGCGAGGAAAAAGGGTTTCAGAGGGATCTTCTGAAACTCAGCTGGCTTTTTGATTTGGGAAGAAAACCTAAAACTGGTTTGAAAGAAGATCTAAACATCGTGTCAAAACCCAGCGCTTGATCTTTTTCACAAGTGGGCTTTCACTTTCTTCTGCTGAGGCTATTTGCCAAGCACAACACAGAAACACAAGCTATTCCCATTGATCCAAAACTGGTTTTCACCAAATAAGCCATTCATCTGAAATCTTTTTGCCCAGCTCTTGTAGGAGAAGCTATCTGCTCACAGCAGCCCAGGATTTATGCTCAAATGAGCATTTGTGACTAACAGACAGACTAGATTCATAGTGAGATGCATCATCAATAAATCAGTCAATCACTTCACCTGCCCCCTGCACAAGGCTGAAGTCTCAAGTAACTACTCAGCACTTTGTCAACCTTTACTCCAGCAAAGTCTGGGTAAGAGACCTCAGGATTTAGCCTATTGATTGCTTACTATTGTTTGTGATGCCCTGCGTGCGTCAGGCATGCTCCCTTCAAGCAAGATTAAATACCTGGCTTATGGCATTGGGATTCAAGGGAAATTATCTTTTACGAGCACAGGAATAGACAAGTCAAATTGCCTTGTGCAATGGTCCATCGTGGTGCAAAGGCGACCCGAACCCCCTCCCCTCTTGCTGCCAGAGAGGGGGGGCACACAGCAGTGCTGGCTCTCCCTGGGGCTGGTGTAGGGAGCCCCACGGCTGTAGAACATTTCTGCTAGTTAAATGCAATTTTGGCTGTGGCTCCAGAGCCGCTGCGCATCTCAGCTCCTCCAGTAGCGTTTTGTGGCAAGAACAATAGAGTGACAGCTCCCTGGCAGCTTTAAGTAGCATCCCCAGCTCAAAGGCAGCCTTAATACCTCCGCCAATCTCGAGCCTTTCAGTTTTTACATTCGTTTGAAGTTAAGCTGATCTAACTTGGGTGAGTGGGCGCAGACAGAGTCACTCAACCAAAGCCAAAGCACCTCGCAGTGGGGCTGCTGCAGACGCTCGGCAGCAACAGCGGACGCCCCTCCGCCCAAGGGCTGGTCCTCGTCCCCCGCGCACCGTCACGTATATCGAATGTATTAAGAGAGATGGGCGAAGTGACCATCCTCTCCCAACAAAGTGCAAGCCTGGGACATCATCCCTTCTCCCCACAAGCACAAAGCAAGGAAATGCAGCAACCATTTGCAAGGCAGAACACCTCCTATTAGCCCTCTGAATGCTGCCCATCCCCACCCCGCCTCCCCCCCGGCACCTCCCTCCCTCTACAAAGTTGGCAGAAAAATTGATGCCACTAGCCTTCAGCCTCCAGATCCAAGCCTGAGGTCCAAACGAAGCCAGGAGATGACGCAGCTGCCCCTGCAGAACACACAGGCAGAGCACTGAAAACCAAGCTGAGAAAACAAGAAAACTGCAAATAACTTTCTCTCAGGAGTCCCGGTGCTCCCGGGATTTGCCCAGAGTGACCTCTGATCCAGCACCACTGGTGCCGTGGCTGGGATGACAGCGAGACCTCAGCCAGCCCAAGATGAGAGTTTCCCGCTTCCCAACTCTGAGGAGCTGGATCTGCCTTCTGCTCTATATGGTACAGGTCATTTCAGGGTTTTACTGATTTCTGGTGCAAAGGCAAGCACAGGGACACCGCCACCTCCCCAGGCACCTCTACCACAGGCTGAACGTAGTTAGGGGTGAAGGGTGCTTAGAAGGAAGATACAGTCTCACTTTCTAAGGATGCTTCTCCCAGCATACAGGGAAAAGCCTTCAGCAACTAAAACCCTGCAATTCCCCCAGCAAAAAGCAGCCTGCAGAAGCACCTAGGGACTTTGGGGGGGCGAGGGGGGTGAGGGGTGGGAGAAAAAAATAAAAATAAAATCAAGGATTTAAGGCATCCAAACTCAGCCCACCGTCTGCTCTCCCGACCTTGCGGCATGCCCATGCGCTGGAGATGGCACACCGATTCCCAGGCTTCACCCACGCATCCCGCTGCAAGGCAAGCTGATTTCTGATGCTCGTCCCACCTCCCGCCTTGCTTTATTCCTGCCTGGTGCCCAACCTCCCCCTCTCCTCTGGGTACTTTTCCTGCTGCCGTTTGTTCCTGTCCTTTACAGCTCTGCCTGCTGTCACTCGCGTAACCTTGCCTGTTTGGTAATTTGTGGCAATAAAGTGTCACTGTGGGGAAAAAATACAGCATCGCAGCGGCATATAAATCTCCGATCCATAAATTGTGCTGGCCCCCACGTGCGTGCCCCTCCTTTTCGATGTAAAGTGCAACAATTTAGGGCAAGAGGAAGAAAAAAGAGCCGGTAATATGTGATCTTACTGAAAGGCAGCACTGAGCCGTCCTCGTTAGGGGCTGTAACGAATGCCGGGGGGCTGCTGTGTGCTGTAAATTGCCCTGGAGACATGGGGCCTCAGTGGAGGCTTCCTAGCTTAGAGTTATGCAGAGCTTGGAAAGAGTCACCCTAAAGGGAAAAATAATACAATAGACATTGCTAAGGGGTGCCATCAGTGCTGCAGTCTCCCTCCCCTATGAACAGCCCTGCTGGCGCTGAGCGAACACGACCCCGGGAGCACCATGGCCACGGAAGGGATCCAGGTGTGCGCAGCTGAGCCCTCCGCTCCTCCTCCCACCCAGATGAGGGATCCTGCCCACCTCCATCACAGCTAAACGGCTCCTCCAGTGGATCTTCATCAGCTCCCCTCCGGCATTAAGGGGAATCACATTTGTGGCCCTGCAATTCCCAGATTACTGCACAGAGCACCGGGCATCCGCCACCTTGGTCCTCCAGGAGCCAGGAGCCCCGCAGCAGCCATGACACCACCTGAAATGTTTTCAGAGAGAGCACAGTTTCTCTTGCTGATGGTTATTTCTTTTAATTGGAGAACACTGCTTGCCTCCATCAGAGCCCTCGTTTACTGAATGATCATCCCAGTCATGCTGCAGCTCAGCATCCCAGGCCAACCGCAAAAAGGCACCTCCAGCACTGCTGCTACCTCTCTCCCGAGCCACGGCTCCTGTGCCAGACCCAGCAGACAGTCCCTCTCCCACACCCACGGTCCTCGGCACGTTGGGGTCTCATCCACCACCCACCACACAGAACAGCAGGAAGCCTTGCATTAAAGCCTTCTCCTGACACTGACATCTTTCTTGACATCTATGGCCCACCTGAGCAGCTAAGTAACACTCCTGTGAATATAAACAAGCAGGGGAAAGTGCATTCACTAGACAGATAGCTTGGGGAAGTGTCATCACTCGCTGAAAGCCCATATGTGGTTTTGTAACAAAGGTATTTGCTTCCTGTCTTGCCCACTCGTCAGAGGAATATATGAGCGGAGCTAAGCAGCACCCTGGAGACAGACTAAAACCAAGCGGAGAGCAAGGGATGCTCGCCGTGCTCTGCAGGAGCCGTGCAGACGAACACATTATGAACACCCTTGGGAAGAGAAATCTCCTTTCTCTTGGGATCGGGAATGGCATGGAGCCAGAAGCCATCATACATCTATCCTGCACCTGATGAAGAGGACATGTTAAAAAAAAGAAAAGCAAAGCTAGGTCTTGGTCCCCAAACCTGCCCATGGACAACTCCTTCTCTCCTTCAGCCACAATCCACAGAAGCCTGTAAGAAAACACACTTCTTGTGAAATCTCCAGCCCATTGCCACAGTGTGGTGCAGGGCTTGGGTACAGGGACATCCACCCCATGCCAATGTGGGCCCCAGCAGGCAGCAGCCAGCAGCTCCCACAACTCAGACCACATCAAGACCTTGCTCCTAGCTTTGGGAGCCCCAGGACAAGATACATATTGATTAACAGGAGCAAATTCATCAGGGGCCACTGAGATGGCCAGGGGAGTTGTTGAGAAGACTGAGCCAGGCTCTTTGCAGCAACACGTAGCAAGAGGATGAGTGACAGTGGGCAGTAGCTGACACAAAAGGTTCCCACTGGATGCACGGAGAGAGCCCACCAGCACTAGAACAGTGGCCCAAACAACCTGTTCTTTCCATACGCAGGGGCTTTCAGGAGCTGGCTGGATAAAGCCCTGAGCAGCCGTGTCCAGTTTCAGACTCCTGCTCAGTGCAGAGTTTCTGCTGGACTTGAGACCTCCGAGATCCCTTCCCAACTGGATGGTTTTGCAAGTCTGCTGTGAAAAACTGTGGCTGCCATGTCACATCAGGCCACTGCTTCCCAGGGTCATAACCGAGGGAGAACCAGCACATTACCTGTGACAACACTCAAAGCTGGAGAGAATGAAGCCTTTGCCCTTTTCCTATCCCCAGTTTCATGACTATTGTGACAGAGCAACGTACGGAAGCAAGTGAAGAACAACTCCACCATATGTGCACAGGCATTCCTTTGTGCCAGGAACTGAATGTGGAGTTGGTAACTCATTTCAACCCTACCATCCCCTCTTGGGATGCTGCTTGGGAAAACAGTAGGAAAACCTCTTTGCTGGGAGTGTGGCGCAGCTGAGGGCCACGTACTCCGGGAGATGGGGGTGTCCAGGCTTAAGCCATGAACACGCAGCTGAACAGGCACACTGACCCGAAGTAGCATTGGTGGCAGTTGTGCTCTGGAGACCTCTGAGGTCCCTGTGGGTCTACAAAGATGCAAGAACAAGACGAAGATTGCAGTACTGCTGTGCCTGGAGGGGACGCACCTCAGCCAGAAGGTAGAACAGACTCCTTCAGAAGCAAACACTGCTAAGCACTCAAAAACTGCATAACCAAGTGACAGCAGCAGAGCTTTGGCAAGACATCTGTCCATCTATAAATAGAGCTCAACCGTGTGTCCTTATCGCAGGGCTTTGATGCGTTTGGGGAGAGTATTTTTTTCCCCTTCGCCACTGAGTCCCAGGCAGCACAGATAATGGGCTTGAATCGATCCAGCTCAAGTATTACTAAACTTCCTACCACCATGGCAGCACGCCAGCCCCAAATAGGACAAGAGAACATGTGTCTGTTCAGAGCCAACCACAAGGAGCAGGCAGAAAATTGCTTTAGACTTTAAAAAAAAACAGGTGCTTTTTGCAGATTTGTAGATCAATCTACAATGTATTTTAGAGGTTTAAGAAAGTCAATAGAAACAAGATATATCATTGCTGCACAAGAACGCGAGAAGTTGTATTTCTATTTATGCGGCTACTAGCACTCCAACCGCGGGCTCGTTGTCCTGCTGCTCCCTGCCATGGTCCCACATCACTCCTGCTCCGGCAGCAAAGTCGAGGGACAGGGCTCCCTTCACTGCTGCAGTTCACCACCTGGTGGATTTTGCCAGGACAACTTAGCCCTGGGGCTGGCTGGGGTCTGAGACACCCTACAAGCGTCACCAGCGCACCTCGTTGCAGCAAGAGGATGCAGGGGCTGCTGGCAGTGGCCAGGCTGACCTCCCACAAGCTGGAGCTCCTCTCCTCAGGTCTCCATCCATGTGGGCTCAGCACACAAGTTCACTCAAGTCTCTTGGGATGCTCCAGGCAGCGCTGAGATGATCCCCTTGGGATTCATGGATCAACCTGGTGCCGGTGCAGATGCACACAGGGCAGCAGCCTGCCCTCTGCAATCTCATCCCCAGGGATGTGACAAGCCGGTCCCCACCATACCTCTTGCCTCATCGTGGCACGACTTGGAGAGGCCTTGCATGGGCCCCCTTGCAAGCCCTTTCCCCCCCCCGCCCCTTCCCCCAGCTCCACCACAGAGCACTACAAAGCATATTCAGAATTTTTCTCCCCTTTTTTTATTACTATTAAGTGAGCCACATGACATGCCTTATCAAACCAGACCTAAATCATGCCTGCCCCTCCCTAGATCCTGTGTAATGCGTCAGCCATTAAACATGCAATTAGCCTGCATTTACAAATCCGTAAGAGGCTCTCGCCGGCCATCCATCGCTCATGGGCAGGACCGCGCACATCCCTCCGGCGGAGCCTGTCCTAATGAGCCACCAGGAAGCGGATCCCACTGGAACCGGCCACATCCATTTCCCAGCCTCCATGAGGCACAAAAAGCATCTCCTTAGCTTCCACCCCCGGCCTCAGAGGGGGAAGGATAATGCGTGTATCTGGACTGGAAAGAGTTGGCTGCACACCCTTGGTGAACAGGGAAAGCCCCTGTGCTGTGGGATGCCCAGCTCCAGCCATCCTTCTGCCCCGGAGCCCAGCCAGGCACAGGAAAACAGCTCAGGCTGCAATATGGGAAGCAGAAACCAGCCTTCTCCCCTCCTTACAAGGCTAAAGCATGTGCAAACACCTGCCACACATGCCACCCGAACCCCATCAATGCTTCCTTTGGGAGCAAAGCCGGGCGAGGAAGCCCACGGCAGGGCATGGACGGGCAGCTGAGGCTCTGGACCAAGGCTGGTCCCTTCCCTTCCCTCTGCCAGGCTCGAGCTGCTCCAACGGCACATCAGCGGGGCTGGACTTTTATTCCTCTGCTGCCGCGTACGAGCGGGCACCAGGGGACGTATCATTCAGCAAAGCCGAGGAAGAAACAAGCAGCGTTAACCGCTAGCATGTGTGTACGGAGACCCCTCATAAACTCTTTTCTTTTTTTTTTTTTCCCCTTGCTCCCATCTGCTTTGCTCTGGGCCACTAAATCCAATTCAGCAGCGCTCGGAGCTTGTACCGAAGCTGCGACACATTTGTCAGATCCCTGACTAGACCCATGGCTAATTTTACAACGCTAATTTATCTCACCATATTATATCGCTTTCATTTCATCCCCCCGGATCCCATTACTGCCAGTGTACCTTGTAGCCAGCGTGTAACAGTAATTGGTATTATTAGCAACGTACCCTCCTCGAGCTGCTCTATTTGCAGAGCTGCGAGGAGTCCCGTGGGTGAGCCGGTCCGTGCCGAGGATGGGAAGGAAAGGGGTCCTTATCCCATGCCACTCCAAGGATGCTACCACCGGGCAATGTCGAGGGCAGGGTTTTGCTGCTGCAGAGCATCTCTGCACATCCAGGACCCCAGCCTGCTCCCCACTGAGGCTCCATCAGGTGCTGCCCGCCCCTGTGGTCCCTTGACCTTGACCTTTTAACTCCAGAGCCTGCTTTCAGCCTTGCACACAGGGAGCACTTCTGTCCTTTCCTGTGGCTCAGAGGATGCAGGACTTTGCCGATCCAGGGTGAAAGGGGCTGCAAAACACCCCTGGGAAGCTCGATGCAGGGGGGAGAGGGCAGGGGAGCCACACAAGAAAAATTCGTGACACTTCATGCTATTTTGGCCAACCGTTTCTCCTCTTTGGTGTAAGCTATTCTTTTTCCAAGATCAATGTAATTAAAGCCATGCAGTTTTAGCTAAGTGGGAGGCTGCCCTAGTCAAACGGCGACAATTCCCTCTTAAGATGTCCTTGCCTGGCATTTAGAGACTTGTTAAATTTTAATTCATCATTTTCATTCCTCAAGCACCAGCTTCCCCAGAGTGGCTCCGCAGGGGCTGCATCCCCAAATGTGGCAGCCCTATCCACATGCCCCTTCCCTGCTCCACCTGGGTCCCCCTAGCTTGGAGAAGATGACCCCAAACCTCTCCTCAAGCAGCACTGTGTTATCACAGCCCCATACAAAGCCCATGTGCAACAGGTCTCAGAGGTGGGGCAATCCCTTAACCATGGCTGGTGATGGTGGTGTCTCCTAAGGGGATGCAGCCCTTTTCAGCTGAGCAGAGCTTGAAGTTGTGCTTGTCTGTGCAAAGTGGCACCTCACCTCCCACCACAAAGCAGGGCTGGGCGACACTTACCTGCTCCAGAGTAGTTCAGCCACCATGGGACCTCTGCTACCCCAGTTAGATCCACACTGCCAGAAGCAGGAAGGCTCTCTGGAGAAGCCTCCCACATGCAGTCCATGACATCTGCATTTTTCAAGCTGTTCATCCAAACCTGGCCCTCTACAACCTCAATAACCCCTGCCAGCATCTGCCTTCTTCACACAGCAGCCATGGGGCTGCTTACACATCAGAGCCAGGACCAGCCTCTTGCCATACTTTAATAAAGGCCATCCTAGCCAAAGGACACATGGGCTGCAGCCCCACCACAGCCCACGGCACACCAACAAAGGACGAACCGGGTGAGCAAGCGCTTTAATCCACCTCTTACCTCTCCACCAGTCCAGAGTCCTTGGGGCGTCCCCAATTTCTCATCAACGTCCGGGGGATTCTTCTGGCTGCTGGATCGACCCTCGCCGCTCAGATCTGGGATTTTCTTCAATGAAACAGAAGAGACAACCTGTCAGGCTACCAGGTGGAGCTCTGCTGTGGCTTCGGGTTTAGGAAACAAGCGAAGGAGGGGCATCTGTTTTCCAGCCTTGACAGCTGGGGGTAACTGGTGTAAACATGAAGCTAGTTTAGATGAAGAGCCCTCCCACATGAGCATCACAGTCCAGCCCCAAAGCACGCATTTGCTTAATTACTTCGATTTAGAGACATGAAAGGGGAGAGGGAAAAAAAAATAAAAATACAGCAGCTTGGGGCATCTCTCATCTTCTTTAAAGACAGACAGCAACGCTCCCCAGCCAAAACAGCATAGCAGCACTAAAACGTCAGCCCAGCACCAAGGCATTTGCCCACGAGGTCTTGTGCTGCCTAAGCCCTAATCCTGCAAAGCCTCACGCACGTGTTAAACCGTGCAGGGAGAGGCCAATCCGACTGAACCCGGGAGTGTGAAGAGGAAAGCACGCACGTACGGCTTTGCAGCACGGACACCGAGGGCTGGAAAGGGGAGAGAGAGACTTTCTGTGCTACGTCTGACATGCTGCCTAGTGAGATGGAGTCTGAGGCATTACTGTAACCAGCAGTGCCTTCAGTTATAGCAGCAAATACGCTTTTTGTGTTAGACAAACAAATTATCAGTCGGGATCTGCACTCATTATCTAGCTGTTGTGGCTGAGCTTGTGTGGTTCCCCCCTCCTTTTTAAATGCTTTGAGGAGGGAAAAAAAAGTCTCATGGTTCTGCATTATTAAAAATGAAAAATAGGAGCCAAAACTCCACTGACAAGAGGGAAGTCTGGGAGTCAATCCTGCGGAGACGCTTTCCCAAGGGCGACAGCGATTCCAAGCTTGGAACACCACGTGCTTTAATTAGCACCCAACCTCAAACCGATGAGCTTCGCCAGAGCCCACCCCAGGACCACATCCAAAGCCTGGGCGAGTCAGCGGGAGGGTGCTACAGAAACCCAAACTACAACCCCCACCCACCTACGAAACCTAAATAAATAAATAACCTCCCCCCCCCCAAACTCCGATGGAGAAACCCTCATTTGCAAAGCGCTGGGAAATAATTAAAAAGTTTTCCCAGAGCTTAAAAGGAGGGAAGCAGACCGTTTGTCATGCCGGCAGCGCATGGTGTGCCGCAATTTATCATGCTTGTCAGGTGTCAGCCACCGAGAAATTTAACTCCAGCTGCCCCGAGCCCAACACCCGCAACGCCCCATCACTCAAAACCCGCTCTGCCAGGCACCCCCCAGCTGACAAGTGACTGGCAAGGAGGGGAGAGGGCTCCTCCCCACCAAGCCTCCCCTCGCCCCGCAATGCCAACGCAGCTAGTAAGTTTTATTTATTTAATTATTTTTTTTCCCACACGCAGATGAAGCGGAACAGAGGAGACCAGGCTACAGCAAGCGTCGAGGCTCGTCCATCACTACCTGGCAGGGACCCGCCTGGGCTGTCACTCCAGCTTGGCAGGGATAGGACAAGAGAGATGGGTTTAGTACCGACCGCCCTTGGGGAGGTTTTTGCAGCATCCTCTGCTCCAGCCGTAAGGACACGGCTCAAGCAGGGACAGTGCATTATGCTGGGTACAAAGTACAAAGTCCCAATGCCTGGGCTGAGGGGTGGACCTGGAACCTGCTCACATGGAAAGATGTGACACCCCCTGCTACCTCTGTGCCCTGTCCTGATGGGACAAGCCATCCCTGCCACAGGTCCGGCAGCACAGCTTTCCCCATGGAAATCAAAGCATGGATTTGCTTTTTAAGAACTCCAAATTGAGGTCAAACTGGGTTTTGGAGAAGCTCAGCACGTCCAAAGTAGGTCACCAGCTGAAGGACCTGGCTCAGGGCGTGAGCTACCGCTGAGCCAGCGGGAAGATCTGTGAACTAGACTGTCCCAAAAAGAGGGGACAGCCTTGACCACAGCTCAGGCAGGCTCACGCACGGAGCAAATATCACTGGTCACAGAGCAGGGAGAAGTCCGGGGGCAGATCCCTGCAGAAGGGCTGGCACCCGTCCTGAGCTCACCCCACATCACTCAGGACTTGAGGTCCCAGCAATGCCACACTCAGGAAACTTAACCAATGTGACGCCTTTTAATCAATCAATGATTGATTAAAATTGATGGATTGATCAAAAACTTAATCAATGTGACCCCTCTGCTTTAGAGGACCTGGGTGGGATGCCCCGCAGAAATGCTCTTGTTTTGGCCATCTCTGGAGCAACAAGCTGAGGTAGGAGGGACCTGCAACCATTGCAGTGCAACAGCACTAATTGTTTAAACAGGTCTCTGCAAAATCCTGAAGGAAACCCAGTGCCCATTGCACGCTGCATGTCCCACGTGGCGCATCTGAACCCTACAGCAAGGGATAGTTCACAGAATCACCGAATCACATGGGGTTGGAAGGGACCTCTGGAGATCATCTACTCCAACCCCCCCTGCCAAAGCAGGTCCACCTAGAGCAGGTCACACAGGAACTTGTCCAGGTGTGTTTTGAATGTCTCCAGAGAAGGACACTCCACCACCTCTCTGGGCAGCCTGTTCCAGTGCTCTGCCACCCTCAAAGTAAAGAAGTTCCTCCTCATGTTTAGGTGGAACTTCTTATATTCAAGTTTGTGCCCATTTCCTCTTGTCCTATCCCTGGGCACCACTGAAAAAAGACCGGCCCC
>KZ506082.1:51721-74841 GCA_002844005.1 Limosa lapponica baueri | reverse complement strand
TAGTGCCTTTTTCTCCCCTAAACTGCTTTCTGAGAGCAGCTTAAAACCCTCTTTGCTAGAATTTTCCAAAAAAATTCAGCCGGAGGCAGAGACATGTGAAGTTTCAGTCCAAATGGTTAAAGGCTGGCGTAGTTTCAAGCAACTGAAGACAGGGGCTTATAATCAGAAGTGTCAGGCAACCTTAATTATATTATTTCCTGAAGGAAATAGTTTTCCCTGCCGAAGTCCAGAAGTTATTAAAAAAAGTTGACCTCACTGGAACCAATCAAGATGGAGACAAGAAGCCTGTGATGGATTTTTAAGGCAGGCGAGTTCACACATCTGTATTTTCGGGGGTCCAGGATTTTAGGACAGGTGTTCCTGGAGAAGCCTGGCCCTGTGACAGCCGCAGGGCCAGGAGCCAGGATGCAGAGCCCCCTCCACCCACCTTCCCCAAGACCCCCGGGCAGGGGGGACACGGGAGCCCCAGGCGCTCGAGGAGGATGCTCGCCTGCGGCTGGATCGATCGCTTTGCCAACGCGAGCGAAGAAAAACAGCCGGCTGCTTTGTAGCTGTCAGGAGCACACAGGGTTTTTGTCCATCTCTTCCCCTGCGCCCATAAATAAAAGTGACAGCAACTTTATTTAGGACTTCTTCCAGTTAAGAGGGGATGGAAGAAAAGTGAAAAATGAAATCGTAGCTCAGCAAAGGCGGAGGGGGAGGACCCTGGAGGGACGGCTCAGGCTGTGCCGTAGTTACAGCAGCCCTCGCACCCCCGAAACCAGCACCTCCTCATTCCCACCCTTCCCCTCTGTCCCTCCAGGCAAAGAAACTGCACCCCATGTGCCCCTGTCTCCTGCCACCCATCAATTCCCCAGCACTAGCCAAGAGGCTCAAGCATCTGGAGGGAGTCAGAGGTGGAACAACAGTATCTCCTTTCCTCCTGAAAGAGACTAACAAACCCCCAAATAATTCAGAGGAGAAAGTCACCTGTCCCCCCCAACATACACAAAGCTTGTACTCACAGCATCAACAGCAGCACCAAAATGCAGTTCAGCCCTGTGCAGCTCACCAGCATGGCTGAGCGGTGAGTGCAGCATCGCCACCAGCTTCCACTACCACGGGAGGTCCTGGCTGTTTTGGCTATAAGATCCAAGGAGTCTTTTGCAATTGAGGAATGACCTCCTTTATACAAAAAGGATGGAAAGAGACTCAAAAAACAAGAGATGAGGTGAAGGCTGCTCCACAACAGGGCTGAGCACCCAGCAGAGCTGCCCCTGGGCAATGACCCAACATGGGGGAGAACAGCTGGAGCTGGAGCATCCCAGGTCTGGTCTCCCCCAGCTCCCCACAGTGTCTTCCAGCAGTATAGCACCTGGTTTATCTCAATGGTATTGCAGCACATTGAAAACACAAGCTTTGTTTCAACCTTCATCCTATGCCATGCACAGGAACCCAGTCCCCAACAGGGTCTGCAGGGCTCGCACCGTCTGCACCATGCTTAGGAGCCAGACTGGAGATATAGCACACACCTTCACCTGCACGCAAACACGCTCAGACATGTAGGAAGAGACCCACCATCCCTGGGGATGAGCGCCCACCCCATCTGGAACAGTTCAGGGTGGAAGCTGTGTGCAGGTCCCCGGGGAGAGAGGCTGCGAGTGACCTCATGGGTTTCTTCCACCACTGCCCTCTCCGCTGCCGTGAGTCAGAGATTAACGACAGGCCATTTGTCAGCACTGGTGGCATCATCGCCAATCTCATTTCTGAGCAGACATCTGACCTCGCTTGCATCCCCGTGACCCATGTTACCGCACGGCTCAGGCAGCCTCCTGACAGCTCCCAGGGGATGCGAGGCGAGGCAGGGGGACCGGGCTGTGACACAGCCTGGTCCTGACTCAGGATGCACAACACAAGCCTTTCAGCTGCTTTCAGGATGAGCGGTGGGTGTTCGGCAGGCCTCTCCCACTGCCCTGCCCTTCTTCCAGCTGGTACCCAAGCACAGGTCTCCCTTGCTGAGGGCTGGATTAGGTTACGGGGAAGGGAGATCTGTCCCCAGAAGGAGGGCTCAGGCAAAGCCAGCCCTGAATCTCAGGAGGCAAGAAAACAAAAGAAAGAAAAAAAAAAAAAAAAAAGACCTTTTTGTTACATCTGCAGCATTCTGTGTCTCAGCTCCGTCTGTTGCAGCCCCCCCACTGTG
This sequence comes from Limosa lapponica baueri, assembly GCA_002844005.1. NCBI lineage: Eukaryota > Metazoa > Chordata > Aves > Charadriiformes > Scolopacidae > Limosa > Limosa lapponica. The sequence goes on along the minus strand of KZ506082.1, from coordinate 72,662 downwards.
CAGCCAGCTGAGGGGTTCAATATGTGGTACCAGCTGCGGCCCTCAGACCATCTCCACAGCCATCCACGATTCAGCCTGAATTTTAACCCAGATCTCACTCCATGAGGAGACCAGATACAATCCAGGCACAGATCCACCCTGCATTTCTGAGCAGAGCTTGTACCTGTGTCCTGCGGAGCAGGTGAGCTATGCCACAGGGTCCAGCATCCCCCTGCCCCAAAGCAGACCATGTGGCCACCATACATGTCTACTGTGCTATCACTTAGACACCACACACAGCTCTGGTCCTCACACCTCAGAAAGAGAGTTAGTGAGACTGAAAGAGGCACAGGGGATGGGGAACAAACCAGCTTCTGCATCAGGACACTGCAAGACTTTTCTCAACCTCAGAAGAGGGAACGGGAAGGAGGAGGAGACAGGACTTAGCCACAGGACCTCAGGCTAGACAAACCGTGTTGGCCAAACCACGATGTTGACATGGCTCCTTGCTAAATGGCAGAAAACAAATTCTTTCAAGAGGAGCAGGGGAAATTCCAGGAGAACAGGTCCTCTGACAAATCCTGATCCTGATACAAGCTTTGCTTCAACACAACCCTCAGCCTTTGACAGCCAGATGCTGGGAGGGGTGCATTCCCGCCGGGAGGGACGAGACACTCGGCAGGACGCCTCTTCGTCTGCACCAAGTCAAGCAAGTCCCGGCTCTCGCACTTCTCATAAGAGGAACGAATTAAAATGATGTGGGACTGGGAAAAGACACACTCAGTTAAGATGAAGAAATCAGTGCCATTAAACATCATTAGAATAATATGCCCAGAAAGCTTCATAAAAGGAGATACCATATGATTGAATGCTCTCCAGACCCTCATTTCACACAGACCCAAAACACCAGCCGAGAGTCTCTTCTAACAGCCAACTCTTACAACCATCAGAAGGTTTTTTGGTTTTGTTTTGTGAGGTTTTTTTCCTGAGGAGCTTTTTAGGTTTGCAATTGTAGTTTCAATTCTTTTAGTTCCTGGGGGAAAAAAAAAAAAAAATCATTTTTCATTAAGCTGAAGCAAATGGCATTTTTGCTTGTCAAAAATATTTGACACAACTCTGACAGACTCGACCAGACATATAAATAAAAGATTTAAACCCTTCTGCTTCAGAGCTTAAGAAAAACCCGCTGTCAGTCCCATGCCAGGAGAAGCTTTCCCCTATGGGTCACACTGCCCGGGGGGCTGCCAGCACCGTCCTGGCGCTGATGCTGGGAGGGACGACAGGGACCAGCCACACCAGCCTGCTCATCCAAGTAAAACCCCACCAGCCCACGTTATCCTGCCATCTCCAAGGCTCAACAAGCAAACAGCCAGCTCCGGTGGCAGGCAGGCGAGCGGCGTTGATCCCCTCCCCTCACTCTCTCCTGCCACCATCCGTATCCGATAACGGCATCGACCGGGAAGCGCTGGTTGCTTTATTTCCTCAGCCACCCGGGCTGTGCATCAGCAGCCATCAGGCCTCCTTCCCCATCCGTCGTGTCAGCAACACGGCCACAGACGCCGTGACAAGATGCAAAGAAGCGTCGAAGCCTGTTTCAAAATCCTTCTATCCTATTCAAGCCAGAGAGGCTTATCTGCATGGATTTATGCTGTTTGCCCCAATATTTAGCTACTGAGCTGACTAATCTGTGTGCAAGAAAAACCCCGGTGGCTGAGCAATCTACATCATTCATCATTTAGATTAGCTATTGTCTTAATCCTCTTTAAACTACTGTATAATACATAAGGGAATGGATGTCCAATATGCTCGGGATATGCAGAAAAAACCCAGGCTGAAGCTCAGAAACTTGGACAGAAGCTTAGAATGACAGATCCTACCAAGCTACGGAAGACAAAGGAAACCTGTTGCACCCCTTGACAGCCGGTTATTTTGCTCCTTCCTCCCCACCAGCCTTTAATTATTTCCCAGCCAGCTTCCTCAAGCAACACGTAGCTCCCCTGCCCTCTCCCCTCATCGCAACCCTGTTACGAACTGGGGACCCCAAGCCATGCCAGCCCCACCCCATATGGTCTTGCTAAGGCTGCTGCCCCACGGACGAGAGACCTCGGAGAGCTGGGACATCCCAAGCCAGCATCAGCCGCCACATCCGTGCTGCTCTGGGAAGGGCAACAGCTCTGCACAGCCCAGCGTCGGGCTTTGGGCCCTGCCTTGAAAAACAGGCAGGCTCGGGTCAAGGATTAAGTCCGCTTTTGCTCCCCGGGACCGTGCCGCGCATCACCGCAGCGCCCGGTGGCAGGAGGAACAAAGAACAGGTTTCTTTATGGAAATGGCGAGGAGTTTGGGGGGGGGGGGAGAAGGAGGGGGTGCAACAAGGCAGTAGCAAATGAGGCTTTAGTTCGTTGCCTGCCAGAGCTGAGGGAGCTAATAAACAGACAGATGAGAGCTAAATTGTCTTCTGAACCTCTGTATCAGTATTCACATTACAGAGGCTGCTTCCAGCAATTCCAGCGTATTAATAATAAATGCTACATAATTACAGCAGACTTGCTTTTGTCCTCTCTTCCTGTTTTCTGTCAATGTCTGCTTAACCCTATGCAGCCCGCAGCCGGCTCTCCACCTACACCAGCCCCTCCACGGGGGGCACAGCCCTGGCACCACCCATGGGTGCACCTCCCGGGTCCCTCCTGGGCTGGACATGGCGCAAAGGGAGGTGAAGGAAAGCTCAAGAGCTGATGCCCAGTCCACAGCGATCACCTTCTACCTGTCAAAGCTGTGACGATGTTGCTGCAGGGCATGAAAAAGGAGTATTTTGGGGCCTTGAAGGTAGCCCCAGGCTGGGATGGGTTGGGGACTGTGCAAACACCATCTCCAGAGCACAGAGGAGCTCCAAGTCACCCACAGCCTCTTAATAGCCAACAGGGTTTATGGCCTCTCCGGATTTTCACCTCATCCAGATTTGCAGCTGGAGCTGCCTTCCCTACAGAGATGTTTTTGGGGTGTGTCTGCCCCAGCCCATGGGGACCCCTCCCACTGCACCCACAGTAATGGGGCTGTTGGTGGTGGTGGCCCCCTGGGATGCATGGGCCAGGAGCAATCACACCGCACACTGCTGGGAGCTGGCAGCAGGCTCTGGGGCAACCCCAGAAGGAAGCAACGGTGGGAAGACATAGGAGATGACCCACGGGTCCCAAGTCTGGCACCCAGGTAAGGAAAAACCAAAGGCTTTCTGTAATCAAGCTCCAGACCAAAACACCTCCATCTCGTGCAGGGCTGCAACCAGCTCCCCATGCTCCCCCCTTGCTCTCCGCAGTGCCAGGGACCTTGAGACCCAGCCGCTCTTCCCAAGTGTCCTTCTTCCTAGGCAAGCCATACCAAAACACTGTGCCCCACCTGATCATTTCGTGAGCTGATTCAAATGAGAGTTAAAGACCCTCTGGCACTTTTTCCCTGACTTTTAGAAGCGTTTCATCCAATCTAGCCACAAACTGAACTCTGGAGTCTGCTTTGCTTCCCACAGGAGTAGCTCGATAAGCATTTCTTCCTCCGTTGCAGGCAAAGAGCATCAAAACTCTGGAGAAGGGTCCACGTTAACAGTGCAATAGCTGTTTACAGCAGAGCACAGGTTTAATTTGCACCTTTCAGGCTAGCTCTCTCTTTTCCCAGCCTTGCAGGGAGGCTGCCATGCCCCCTAACATGGCTTCAATAATAGAAGAGAACAAATACCTCCAATGGGATTTCTGCGAGAAGAAACCAACATGCAAAACAAAGCGTGCCTGCCTTCCAGTGCAAATTAACTCAGCTTCTGCCCCGACTACAGACCTTTCCAGACATAAGACACACTGGATGGCAAACGAATGCCAAGCAGCTCAGTTGTAAATCTCTCCCCGTGCAGACAGAGCCTCAAATGCTAAGGGAACACTTGGCTCGAACAGATGAGCATTGAGAAGCCTTGAAATGGAAAAAAAAACCCAACTCAAACCCAGCTACATCACTCACAGAGGAAAGACAAGGCTGGAGCAACACAAAACTGTCTGTGCTTCAGACACCGGTGTTCCACCCAAGCTGGGACATTCACAGCATCCCCCAGCACTGGCTTCCTGCCACCACTCTCCAATGGCGATGGTTCCCATGGCTGCACACATCCACTTGGCGTTTTCTGTGCAGTATCCTCTGCAAGGTGAAGCACAGAAACATGTTTCTCCTTGTACATGTCATAGTCACTTTTTTGCGGTTCTCAGAAAATGAAGCAGCAACCGGTTGTTCAGGAAGCAACGCTGAAGAAAAAGAACCACAGCTCTTCTCTGTCCTACACCGACCAGTAGAGGTGCTGAGAAAAGCCAGAGATACAGACCATACGGGTGATGGGAGGGATGCACAGGACAGGAGTCCTCTGGACTGCTCACATGGAGCGGGCATGCCAGAGAAGGATGGAGCAGAATGGGGAGTGGGAAAAAAGGGGTATCATCATCATCACATCAAGCTCTTCCTTGCAGGATGGCAAGAGGAAGGCTACTTTGAGTGCAACATTGCTAATAGAAAGCCATGGGGTATGACGAAGCCCAAGTTCATCCCTGCTGGGTGGCCCTCGGCCAGTCACATCTCCATGAGCTGCCTCTCTCAGCAGGGCAGCCCCAATTTCTTCACTGCAGTGTCCTCTACTCACTGTGCAAAAGGCACTCAGCAGGCTGGGGTCCCCACACACCTCTGTGAGCTGCTGCGCCCGGGAAAGTAATAAACCATATGGAAACAGAAGGGAAACCCACCAAGAGCTGCAAGGGAGATTACATACGTCAGCCCCAGAAAGGAAGATCCTGAGCTGGACCGCAGCTCTGGGACACACGCAGCCATGCAGCCAAGACAATCTGTGCTGCTGGAGCAGCTCCTGAGTGCAGAGGGAAGCCATGGCCCTGCCAGCCCCTCGCAGCGCCCGCCAGACGCATGGACAACCTCCGTCACTGCTGGGCTGGCTGTTTACAGGAGGGTCGCAGGTGTGGGAGGACAGTGGAGCACCCAGATTGCCCTCTTAACGGGGCCCAAACCCATCTGGCATGGATCCTTGCAGTGTAGTGCTATGGAGTAATGCAAGATTTACCCCAGGATGATCATCCAGCACTCCCAGATGCAAAGGCAGAAAAGCATTAGGCTTCTGAGCCCCCAGGCTCATCTCCAGGACAGTCTGCATCCCATCCTCCTGCCGGGCTGTTTCCCTGCTTTCCAACAACCTCCATGTCCAAGCCCACCCCCCAGATCTCAGGATGCTCCTAGGCAGTTGATGGCAGCACGTTGCAGCTGCATGAGCCTCTTGTGTCAGCCCGCTCCGCAAACCATTTCAAAAAAACCAAGCAAGTTATTAATTACAAATTAAGCTGCTAATTGATTCTAAGCTCTGTTAGCTCTAGGGGAAATAGAGGCAGAGCTGTGCCCCTCAGTTTGGCTCACTGATCACAACTGCAATATGAGGGGCATGAGCTCCCCAGGAAAGCTTCTGGGGACACAGTCCCACCTCGAGCTGCACATGCCAGCCCTGGGATCTCTTAATACCTCACTTCTTCTAGCCCCCACCTTCCTCCAACCACTGTGACAACCAAAGGTTCCCAGCTGATGGTCAGACCCATCTGCAAATCCAAAGACAGCACCCACAAACACAAGCAATTGGGGGTGGCAGCCCCAGGCCTCCCCTCAAATAAAGATGTTCTTGCTGGGAAGGGACGAACAGTTTCCCCACCACCACATTCCAGCAGCATTTAAAGGTTTGTACAGCAAGAAGCCCCCATTTTGCTTGGCCCTATATGGACTCCTGCACCTCGCAGGAGGAGAGGACAAGGAGATGAAGCAATGCAAGAATCAGCCCACACCAGACAGGTAAGATTGGGTCAGTTGAGATCCTAGAGCTGAAGAAACCCCTCCTGACACAAGTATCTCAGCTCTGCCTTCTGGAAAGCTCGGAAACACAGTGCAGAATTACCTCTTCTCTTAATAAGTAACAGGTAATAAGTCATTAAATAGTAATATCAATAAATAACGAGTAGCAATTCCTTAATATGGGACAGTAAAACTTGAAGTATTGCACTCTGTCCCAGCTTTTAAGTACATAGGAAGCACAACACTTACAGGCACCGGACAGACCTGGCTTGTGCAGGGGCTCTACTGGAACAGGACCAGTTCTGGGTTTGGCCATCAAGCAGCCGATGCTGAGGTCTCCATCCATCCACTCTCTCACCGCCTTTCTCCTCGGGCAGCTCAATTAAGCCTAACGAATTACATTCAGCACGAGTCACGAGCAAGTGCTGGAAGACTTGGCGACCATGGTGCTGTGCAAGCAGAAGGTGAATAAATAAAATTGACTCGAGTTGACAGAAAACTGCTCAGTGAAACTCATTGCAAGTTGCCAATTCAGTGACAGAGATTCTGTAGCAAAGCATCTGTTTGAGTGACTTTGGCTCAAAAGGGGACAAAAAAAAAAACATGGCAAAAAGCACTTTTGACTTTTAAATAGGAAAAACTCCAGGGAAGTTTTATACTATTTCAACATTTAAGTTTAAAAAAAAAAAAAAAGAGTTTAACCAGGAAGAATGAAATCTTGTTAGTTACCAGAATGGATTTAGGACCCGTAGATGGACAATAATATAGTCTGGTCTAGATCTCAACCTAATACCATGCAGGAGGAGCCGGACCAGCCAGCTCAGGTCACACAGGGGCCACTGAAGGTCAGGGCCGAGCACCTCAAAGGCTGGACCTTCTCCATCCTTTTACAGTGTTTTACCACACTCCTGTTGCAGTGTCTTACCACACTCATGGGGACAAGATACTTCTCAGTGCCTGACAGGCAATCGGATGCTCCAAATTGGGCTGTTGTCTGCTGCCCTGTCCATCTCCTGCTTCTCCTCACCCATCGATGGGCTCAAGACAGCAATAAGACCCCCCTCAACACCCTTCTTCACCTTCCCTTCCTCAGGCTGCACAGACCCACTCTCTCAGCATCTCCGACACCGCTCTTCTCCTCCACGAACCCTCCGAGTTTCCCTGCTGACAACCACCAATGAGTTTTGACATCAACATTCCCACAGGAGATGGTGGTGGGGAATTATTGTAAAGCAGGACAGACTGCGCAGCTTCCTAGAGGGCAAGAAACTCTTCCCAAATCTAGTCGTGGTCATAATCGACTGTCACAGCTTCTGCTTCAAAAATAAAGAGCCTGGCTCCATGGCAATACAAAGAGTTGCTGCTTCAACACAGTTTTCCCCCCATTCCTTCAATTCGAAGTCAATTACGGCAAGGTTAATGGGGCAGAGAGGATGCCAGTCGGCTGGGTAATGATGTCAAAGCACCTGGCATTGCCTGGGCAACAGCTAGGCAGCGGGGATGCAAATGAAGGCGCAGGATTGCACTTGGTCCCTGGAAACGAGCTGATGCAATTGAGCGTATCAGCATTAATGAACATGGAAATAACGAGAGCACCCAGAGAAACAAGACACCGATGGCAGGGGTTGGGGTGGGGGTGGGAGTGTGGGTGGGGGGGAGGGTTGCACCCAGCATGAAGAGATGGCTATGGGCACAGCTCGCTGGGTGCCAACGGGAGAAGGCCTTCATGGTGCTGTTTCCTCCAGGTTTTCTCCCAGAGGTGCTTCCCACGGTTTAACACTCCGGCTTTGCACACCCAAGACCGACCATGCTGCCCCTCTGCTGAAGTCTCTCCTCCAGCAGCTTCTGGCTCTTCCCCAGGCAAGCTGTGACAGGAAGAGCAAGAGGGGAGCTGCATCGAGATGTGCATCAAGAGGGCACAACTCAGAGTGACCTGGTAAACACAGGGCCAAGGCAGCAAAGACCAAGGGGCAAGAGGTGCATGGGAGCAGAGGTGCGTGAGGGCATTTCGGCGCAAGGAGCAGTGACCTGCTCAGCAGGAAGGCTGCTCCAGCAGTGCAGTCCAGCTCTTTCCAAAGCTGGCTGTCACCACATCATCTGCAATTAATATTTTGAAGCTTGCAGGCCAAGCAACAGGAGCTGCTATGTAGGACGTTGTCTGCCAGGGCAGCAATTGGCACAACATGCTTCCACGGACCAGGACTATGTGGCAGCAGATAACGCTGCTTCAAGCCTCGGACACCAGCAAGACATTTCCAGTTTTGGTCCACTATCCAGCTGCTGTATTGTCTCCCTAGTTGATGAGTTCCACCAGATTCCCCTCAGTGCATTTACTACTTGGAAAACCTTCACTCCTATACTGTGATATTCAGTGTTTTTCTACCCTTGGCCTTTAAGCCCACTCCATGCCACCGCTCTCCCTCTTTCCTGACCCCACTCACACTCCTGCACAGCTGCAGTGATGTAGCTGCCTTTGGTCCCTGAGCAGAGGACATCCATCCCTCCACATCCCAGTGACATAGGTGGGCTGGTGCCCCACACACTCTTGTGCTTTCTGCCTTTCTCTTGTGCCTTCTTTCTGCTGTGCTCATCAACTCCACCGCCCACCCCTGAAATATGTTCCAGGGCCGCAACAGCCCCACCAGCAGCCACGGTGAGGTCCCACAGGGGTTCTCCTGCCCCAAGAAAAGCTACTTTAGATGGGCAGGGGGAAGGTGACAGCATTTGTCATACCAGTGACGAGCAGAGATGCAGCTGTGCAAATGAGACCCAGCAACCACCTCCCAGCCCCAGTGATTCCCCACAGGCAATGAAGAGCAGTATCAGGGACACAAAGCAGCCAGCACCACAGGGGAGCAGTTGCGTCATGCATCCATTTACAAGGTCATCGCCCTGTGCCTCTTTAGAGCCCTCCACTTTTGCCCGAGGCAAGTCAAGGTGACTTGGACAGACCTTGCTGCTCCTGCTCCCACTGATGCTCTCTGTTATCCCCTGTCCCTGTGCTGTGAGTCCCTCAGAGCAGAGAGCATCCTTCTCTGCTCTCTGGAAACAGCCCAGCAAAGCAGCAGCCTGTGCCATAAATAACCCTGGCAATGGGCAAGAGCAGAGCAGTCATGGGCTCTGCAAGGACCTGAGCATCCCCGGCCAACCCATGCCCAGGCTCTGCGGGACACAGGGCTTGCCCTGAGCAAACACCTTCCAAGCATCCTCCCTGCCCACCACAGAAGGACCAGGCATGCCTGGGCTCACTGCGGTGCCAGCCCCAATGCCAGGCCTCTCCTTGAGTCCCAGCATGTTGCTTTTAAATGTCAGCAGCAAAATCAGCTACACATCAGAGGGAATTAAATGGAGGAGGAGGGGGAGGTCGGGGGGCGGAGGAGGGGGGAGAAAAAAAGAGAAAGACGAAAGGGAGAAGAGACAGCTCTGCTAATAGCAAGTCAGCCAGAAGTCTCCGAATCCATTTGAAATGCGTAGGGCTTAATTTAACTTAATGGTTTTGTCAAACATTGGCACTCTGTTAAAAGCACAGGAGAGCTGGTAATCCAAATGCCAGTGGCTCTGCTTTTGCTAGTCACAAGAAGGCTGCTGTTCAAGTCCCCAGATAGATCCATCTGGCTTCACGCAAGCAGCAAGTATGGCCCTGGCTACTGCAGTCACTCATTAGGGCAGCTCTGTATTTACTTAGCACTGGCAGCAGCCCTGGCTTTGCCCAGAACACAAAAACAAACACAGCCACTGCATTTCTGAGCTTGTACATGTCTTAAGGCAGCTCCAGGCTTCTCCTGAAAACACAGCTCGGTCAGGAGAAGAGAGATTTGCAATTTTCCCTCGGGAAGACAAAAACAAAATCTCTCACCTATGTGGACTTTGGAAAGAAAGTTGGAAGAAAGTAGAAAAAAAACCCTCACTGCTCAGTGGCAGGCAGGAGAAAGCCACGGTTTGAGCAGCAAAAGCCAGCTCCCCAGCCAGTCCTGCTGTCTCTCCTCCATCCAGTGGCACCAGCTCAAGGGCTCCCAGCAGCTCCATGAGACAGAATGGGGCTCAACCGCAGGGGAAACCAGGCAGCACCAGCTCTGCCGCTGTCAAACACTCTTCTAGAGGAAAAAATAGAAGTATCAAACTGCCGTTTAAGATAATCTTGCCTCTGCAGACAGAAGACTGAGCCCACCTCTGCACACAGTAGGGACAAGACAGAGGGTGTTTAAGCCTCCTCGCCACCCTGATGCCTTATCCTGGCAGCAGATGGGGAGCTCAGGACACTTCACATGCTGCCTTGTGGTTTTGCACCCGCTCTGAGGACACCTCTGGATGACCTGAAGCACCAGGCATTGTGATTCACGCTACCGAGACACAGGCACACTGGGGACAGGGACCAGGGCATTCTCCCCTTTGCAGTGACAACAGTCCAAAAAGGTCAAGCTTGCTCGTACTGCCTTGGGAGGAGGCTAAAACATTGCTTTTTACCTTGCAACCATCCACAGGACATAAGTCAGCCACCAATCTGTCCTCTGCACCCACATCCTCCCATGCACCAGCAGCCACCACAAACTGGTGAGACCAGAGACATTGGGGGCACAGCTTTGCCCACCTCCCCAGCCCCACGTCCTCCCAACAGCAGATCCCAGAAACCTCCCTTCCCCAGGGCAGAGCCTCTATTTCCCGACATATCCCTCAACCCTCCCTCCAGCTCAGTGTGGAGCACCCTCCCTGCCACGTACGCCAGGCAGCAGGGTTTGTCCGAAGGGCCAGCGCTAAAGGAAGCACTGCTGCCAGTGCCTGGCCTCTCGGGACAGCCCCAGAGCAAAGGGCTACAGGGGGAAACAAGCGCAAACTCCAGGGCCACGGGCACATCCCCCCTCTCCACGCAGTGCAGGTGGGGAAGGGGCTCCAGGAAAATTCAGGGGGGGCAGCAGAGGCTTTTGAGCCTCTGCATCCCCTTAAACCTCCCCCTCCATCCCAGGACCTGGATTCCTGTTTGATTTAAGACGCAAATGGGATCGAGTTTAAAGGTCTCAGCCTGGCCCTTGACTCCTTGGTGGGAGTCTTTCCACATCACAAAACCACCAGACAATTCAGCCTGATTGACAGCCTTTCAGGCAGAGAGGCCCGGGGCTGGAGGGAGAGGAGGGGGCCGTGGGTCAGGGCTAAGGGAGGGGGCAGCCGGAGCCACGCATAGGGCTGGGAGAGCAGGGGATGGCTGCGAGGTGGGGACGATGCTCAAGGTTTGTGCCTCCATGGGAAAAAGGTTTCTGGGGAAGGACAAGTGAGGCTAGAACATCCTTGAAGGATGCAGTTCCACTTAATACTAGCAAAAGCCAATCTGCAGATAGCATGCACAAGGGGAAAAAAAAAAAGTTGGTTTAATGCACTTTTTCCCAAGGTAAGTGGGCAGCAGTGCACATGAGAGAAAGCAGGGAGCTGCAGAGAAGGCAGAAAGGGGACCCCAGGCGTAGAGAGAGGAGAGGGGTCAGTGGCAGGCAAGAGCCAGGAGGGATGAGGAGTGGGAAAGCGGGTGAGCAAAGCCAGCACTCAGTGACCCTGGGCTCAGCCACCAAGGCTGACCTGGCAGCTCAGAAGCACATACACGTGGACATGTGCACCCTGTGCCATATTCTGCCTCCTACCCCATCTCTGCTCTCCAGCTCCAGCAAAGCCCAGCCCAGTGAAAGGACATCACCATGTTTCCCCTGCAGCAACAGGCAGGGTGCCCAGAACAGCCAGCAGAAAACATGAAGTGATTCCTTATCTCCTCCAACCTCCCCGTCCTCACACCCCAGCTTAGGAGATGCCGGACACAACCCACAGCTCCCTCCAATACAGCTTTTCTCCCTGTACCAGAGCCGATGCCAAGACCCTTCATGGGTCTGCAGAGCCCAGTCTTCTGCTGTACATGGCCAGCCCCCTTCCAAGCCCACTGACATTGCTAATTTTGGGAGAAAGTTCCTTTAAAAGTACTCTCACCTTGCAGTCTGGGACAAACCCATCTTTGCCAGCCCCTGGTCTCAAGAGGACACAATGCACCTCTTCGATAAGCTGAGAGTCGTCACTTGGGGAGACCAGGCAAGGGAACGTAAGAAGACCACAGATACTTGTCACGCTATCTTATTTATCCCCCCTTCTGCACACAGGAAACCCTTTCTCCTACCTTTTTTTTTTTTCCTCCTTTAAATAAAAGAGAAAAATTTTAAGCTGGTGCTTTAAAGCACAGCAACCGCCAGCCCATCTCCACGGCTTGCCAAGAGAGCAATTCATCCTCTGCCTCTATTCTGCAGTAGGTAAAGCCCCCCCCCTCGCTTTTGTTCATCTCCCCGCTCTTTTGTCTGGCCCTGAAAGCGTTGATCACTCCTGCATGAGGAATGTGAAACTGATGTGATGTGATAGGAACAATGCTCCAGCCCCGCTCCTTGCAGCTACATCAAAGTCCCCATTTGCATGGCTTCCCCTCGCCTGCCTGTCCCCCTCTGCCCCCAGCCGTGCTCTGGCTGCTTCAGCGCCTTCATTGTCCTCCCGGCTTCGAGAAGCAGCCTTGGCCTCCTGCTAAAAGGCACTCGATGGCCTCCCAATGCCTGCCGCTGCCTCCACTTGCCCATGGGAGATGGCAGCATCTGGCTGGCAGGAGAGGTGGCATCGATACAGGCTGGGATGCACCAGGACAATGTCTCTGTTAATCTCGCTGCTGATCTGGTACCTGCTTCCAGATAGATGCTTCTCCTCCATGGCAGTGCCAGGCTGGGGTAGGGGAATCTAAGCAAAGAGACTGAGAGAGGAGGAAGATCCGATAAATCGGGAGGTGTGGGGACCAACCCTGCTAGAGGGGAACGGGGAAGCGTGTGGAGAGCATTAACACAAAAATTGGGACATTTCTTCAGCTGGGGAAGGGCACAGAGGGAGTTCACACTGAAAACGCCCTGCTCTTGCACCGTCTGGGGAAGGCAGACCCCTGCCTGTCCTTCTGGTGTAGGAGGGGAGACCAGGAGCTAGACACTCAGAGAGGACACGACCAGGCACCTCCCCACCTGTAGCACTGCCAGCCCATGCAGTCCCCTCCGGCGCTGGCAGCAAGACAGTGCTCAGCAGATGCTGCAAAGCCACCAGAGCAGCTGGACAAACACAGCTCTGGGTCCAGGCAGCCTCCTGCCAGGCTGCTGAGCCCAGGCATGCTGCCACCAGGTAAAAATCCCGCTGCTGCCTTGTAATGAGCAGCCAGAACCCCATGCCAAGAGATGCCCTTCCCACAGCATGCTTCACAAGGAGTCACAGCTTCTCCAGATCTCATCAGGTCAAAGGCTTGAACCCAGGGCCAGCACAGGAGGCTGCTGAGAGAAAAAAAATCCTCCAGCGAGACAGAGAGCCTCTCCCCAGTCCCACAGCAGCTGTGGCTCCATGGCAAGCCTGTGCCAACAAAACAGCAGCTGGAAAGTGATAGCCCTCCAGCTCCCCAAGGCATTCTCTGCCTCCAAGCTCCCTGGGAACCTTCAGGAAGCAAACTCCATTTCCCTGGGGACAGCCAGCTGCCTGCTGCCAGGCAGGGGGATGCTGGCAGCACCCAGGCAGGGAAGGGGAAAGCCAGGCACTGGCCATGGCACCTGGGGCGCAAGGGGGAGGCTGGCACGGGATGAGACTGGAGGAAAACACTAGTGGGACCACACAGAACCATGCAGCACCAACCTAGACCGGAAACAGGAGGGACACTGATGCCCCTGCAAAACTGAGTTGCCGCTGGTACACCTCACAAGCTGAAGGACTTAATTTTTGGTGGAAGAGAAAATAGAAAGAAGAGACAATACACTGAATTCACCCATGCTACTGAGACCAGTGTAATATTGATTCCTTCACGTCCTCATCCTGAAGTACGGGACTTCCATTTAACCTTAACACCAAGCATGATGCCGAGCCGGGCTGTGTCACTAACCAACACACAGAGGCAGCCAGCGCCTGCCTGCAGAAAAAAAAGAAGCTTCTAGGACCAGCCATTTCCAACACAGCAAGCAAGACCCAGGTAATCAAGGCTTCAAGTCCAAGCACATGTCCAGTTTGCACCTCATACAGAAGATCAGCGATCCAGAGGGACTCCAGGTGTTCTGACTTCAAATGCATAGAAAATGCAAACCAACTGTCCAAGAGCCATTTCTGGATTATCAGCCCACAGATCAAAATGCTCTATGGGTTACTGTGTAGGACGGACTGCTCTAATGTTAAACAGGCACTTCTTAAGCACTTCCCAGCCCACCTGTACCCAAGCAGCCTCACAAATCTTGAGATCCCCTGCCTCTTTCTTTAGTTTTTGCCTGGTTATTGCAGCCCCCCTGTTCAAGCCCCTCTGCTCTTCATCCCTGAGGTTCATAGCTGAGGTTCAGCAGCCCACCAAGGGACACAGCACTGGCAACTGTCCCTGATTTATACTGATGGAGAATATAACTTCTCTTTAGAAAAGTAAATAAAACCACTACCAAAAGGCAGAGCACTTTTATTTTTTTATTATTTATTATTAACAAGCATGTTTCTGCCTCAGTGCTTAAGGTGGGGGGCAGGACAGTCAATGTGGGAGAACCGAGCCCACGTTCCTAACACTTTGGGTCAGATTAACTACACAAAACCCTCTGGTGTGCATTAGACCTGGCCAATGTCACATCTGGTTAAGAGAGAAGAAACTCCACTAGAGGAACACCCTGATTAAGGAGGACATTTCATTCTGGCATTTGGATTTTTCCCTGCCAAGCTGGTTTACCTTAGGATAACATCAGTAAGGCTGTTTTGCTCTAGCTGTCCTCACACACTAACCAGAGGCCCCAGCAGCTCTGAGGCTCCTTTACCATGTTGGGGGGAGCACAGTGCACCTGACTGTTGCTGCCCACCACCCTGCTGGGCTCCCACCTGGTCACCCCCCAGGGCCTGAAGTTCAGAGTCCCCTCTGTGTCCCCAGGAGGAAAGGAGTCCCCCCAGCCCAGGAGGGAAGGCAGCATCAGCCCTTTTTGGTAGCTATAATGGTGCAACAAGTGGCTTTCCTTAGAGAGATGAAAGCCTGCAGGACAGCAGGGTAAGAGCCTTGCTCTTCTGTTGCTGGCAGAAGAGGTCATAGATAAAATGCTGTAACACCTCCCCAGTGCTCCATCACCCTGGCCCTCCACACAGCTGTCAGCAAGGCAGACTAGGTCCCACTTCATCAGAAGGGTCCCCTCCGATGCTGCACCAAGAGCAGGGAGCAGATGCTTTGTGCCAGTAAGGCATGCAATCCCTACACAGTGCTCACTGGGGAGCCCCTAAAAGGTGGTGAAACATTGGAGAAACACCCCCCAAGCAGGGTTGGGTACCATTCCTCCCCTGGGGATCGGGCATCAGGAGACATTCATCCTCTCCCCTTGCTCTACCCCAGTGGTCCCCACCGACTCCCAGCCACCTCCAGCAGCTGATGCCAAGCACACGGGATGCTGCCCTATAGGATGCTGCATCCAGAGGAAGCCTCCTCAGGTTTCCTTAGACCTAACCCAGCATCGCAGCTTGCTGAACCTCAACAGCATCATTCGAGCAGACCCCTAACCCTTCCAGCATATATATAGAGAGCTATAAGGCAACAAGGCAGTTAAACAGAGCTGCCCCGCTCACTGCACTCAGTTGCCATCGGAGGCATACCACAGGTGAACAGGACCTTGAATACAGCTAGACAGATGTTGTTTCAGGGCTTGCTAATTCTCTGTCCCTAATTCATTCCCGGTTTCTGCAAGATACAGTCAATTCTTGACCAGCCACTGCACATGCATGTTTCTTTGCTTTCAATTCGGCCAGCAAAATCCATTTACCGTGCCTGTCTCATCCAGTTTCCATCAAGCCTGCTGAATTCTCCTTCAGTGAAATAAGCAAGTTTACTGTAACACCCTCTTTTGTAAGAGCACGGCTAAAATGACAGTCTTTCTGGTGCCTGACTATTTCCCTTCACAGCAGGAGCTAAACACTGCTTGTTTTCAATTGTGAACTGTTCCGACTTCTTGAAATGCATGAAAGTACCAAGGGGGTCAATTTAACTGGGAAAGAGGTTTCTAAAAGAGAATATTTATTTGCCTTGCAGTTTGCTGTGGATAAGTTTAGGCTAGTAATTTACTAGCCAAGGATGAGGGGGTCCTCCAGGTGAACATGAGAGGGAAGAGACGCAGCTCAACATCTGCATTGTCCAACGTTGGCCATGAGGAGACAGAGACCAAATTGTTGGCCTAAGGCTCCCGGATGCAAAGCCTTGCCCTATTTGGTGGGTCTGGGGGAGGCAGGGCAAAAGCCCTCCCAACTTGCACAGCCCAGGTATTTTTGGCTTTCAGTGCCAGAGCCGTAGGCCACCTTTGGGCTTTGCAGAACATGGTCCCAGTCCTCTGTAGTACATGATTCCACCTGAAGGCACCTCCTATATGTTTCCTAAACTGAGCTCAGGGCAGGACAGAGGGAACAGAAAACCCAGATCTGTTCCTCCCACACCCTCTGCTCCCTCCTTATTGCTTTTCTGGTGATATGCATCCATGGCAAAGGAGCTACAAGACACCAACATTACTGGCCCTGTGCTAAACGCTGCCAAACAAGTAGCAGCAGAGTCAGAGTGACCCTTTTATTCAAAAACAGCTGGAGAACCAGGCCAAGCTTGCTATCTGCAAGCACCTGGAAGACCCACACTACTGACTGGCCACTCAGAAATGGCCACCAGCAGCCCAAAAGCAGGAGGGGGAGACCCCAGGGATGGACACCAAAGAAGGAAGCCACCAGAGAGCTCTCCTCCCATCCCCCCTTCTGCCTGAGCAGGACAACTGCACATCTGGAGCCCGGCAGCTGATGGGAACCCAGCATGGGGCACACCAAGCTCTGTGCAAGGAAACCTGGCCCCTCTACTCCATTTGCAAAACACTTGAAGCCTGATGCTTTCAGCACAGGAAACGTCCAACGTCCTTACACTTTAGGGCTGAATTCCCCCTCCTGCAGTAGCCTGCAGTTTTCATTTCTCATCCTCTCAGGTTATAGTTTCCTTACATTCTTTTCACATCCTTGCTGTTTTTTTGGCGGCTCCTCAAGTTTCATCCTCTTTTCCAAATTACATGAGCTGAATTTAAGACTTCTGCTACTCCTCCCTGCTCATTAGCAGACATAAATTAAAAGCAGAATGAAAGAGTTTATTTGCAATACCACTTGAGACACCTTCAAGCCTCTTATTGCCTTGCCACGCACTGTGAATTCTGACCCACCAAGGGACTTCACGTCCAGACCTTGCCAAGTTTATCTACATCCTACATCCTTCCTACATCTAGGTTTGGGGGAACAGCTCTCATGCTTCTCAGAAATAGGACAATCTCGAGTTCCTGCATCAACTTTGTTGGAAAATTTTCCACCCAGTAAGGTCTTCTGACACTAAAGAGCAGATATGACCCATATGCAGAAAAAAACATGCAACACGATTTATTTATTTTTTTTATCCTTTCACGGAATTTGGGTAGGATGTTACCAGACCTGCACAGGAAACTGAGCTATTGCCTGCAGGGCCCTGGTCAAGTACAGCCTCCCATGGAGACCACCGCTACAGTGAGCCAAGGAAAATCACTGCACACCAGCCTGCTGCCAGGACTAACAGCATCCTGTTGATTTCTACATTTCCAGAAGCCAAACAATTGAGGACCTGCAGATTTTTATTGCTATGCTCTGCTACACCCATCCTCTCCCCTCTGTGATCCTGTGTGCCAGGGAATTGTCTGGGAGAGATGCCTGTTGCCCCGTGCTCAGGACCTGAGGTGCTGACGTTAGCACCCAGAAGCTCAGGGAGGTTGTCTGAGAGCAATCAAAGTGATTTCTGAAGCCTCATATGATGCTCACAGGTACAGCCCCTGCTGTTACAAGCTCAGTTGGCACAAGCCAGTGGCACAGGGCTTGCAGAGACCTGCCCGTCAGCCAGCAGCATTCACACCCTGGGGTCGCACATGGATGCAGGCAAGATGCAAAGCTGAGCTCCAGCATCCCAGGGAGTAAGGGCTTGGGGCAGAGCACCCAACAGCCTGTGGGAAAAGAGCAGCAAGAAGGACTGAGCATGTGTCACAAGATACTCAACCCCAGCTCGTCACCGGAAAGGAGCTGGGAGCGACGAGGACAGAGCACAAAGCCAGCAGCTCAACAACTGTCAGCTCCGAGTGCCAAGGCACGGCCAGAGCACACGGGCCATCACCGCTACGTAAGACACCACATGCCTTAATCTCTCCCCGGGGAGAGAGCCTCTTCCAGCCCCGACTGTTTGTGTATTCAGCTAATTTTGTTGCCTGACTTTCCACCTACTTGCTCAGCGGAAAGTCGATCCTCCCAAGTAATCATCACTATTTCATCCCTACCCTCAGACACAAGGCCACGGCATAAGCAAAACCCTGCTCCGCTGCATCAGCTGCAAACCCAGTGTCACAAGGGCAACTGGCTCCCCTTCATGTGTCCCCTTCACCGAAGCTCCTCTCCCAGCCTGAGCACCGTGTGTGCCAGCACAGCCAAGCACTGCAACCCACTTGTTGGTCTAAATGAGCCTCATATATTCTAAAATGCAGCTCCAAATCTCCTCCGTGGCTCCTACACACGAGTCAGGCTGTTCAAGGACAGTCGTATAATTAAGGGGAAAAAATACCCTGCATACACCAGGGAGCATCCCGAACAGCATGAGCCTAGTATTAGCTCTTGCTAGAGCACAGCGAGACTATTCCTGGCTGCTGCCTTCAGTGCTGGTGTGTCCGCGCTCACAGAAAAAAAAAAGAAAGAAGTTGTGGAAGTGGAACAGCTTCCAAGAAGAATTAGGAGAATGAGTCGGGAACTGGAAAGCCTGCTGTGCCGCCACAGGCTCAAGTGCTCAATTGGTCCAACTAAGCCAAGAGACGATCAGGAGAGAGGATTTAATCGCCCCCTGCAAAAGTACCGGTGCAGGAAGGATATTTCCACTGGCAGCAGGGACCCTGCCTCTGGGGCTGCCAAGGGGGAATGGGTCATGTCTGCCCCTTGCTCGGGTTCCTGCTAAGTGCCCTTCCCGAGAGGGGAGAAGGCAAGACTGCTCCTGGATGAGGCAAAGGGCAGGATCGGAAAGGGCTGTGGGGTCAGATCCCACACATCAAAGGAGACGGTTCAGCTTGTGGGTCACTGTAAGAGGGCAAACGAACTAGCCTGGGCTGGGAAGTGTTGCGCCCAAGTCTCAGCTCCAATCACAAGCCACCCCACCCTTAAGCCCCCAAGGGTAACAGAGGAGGGCAGATGAGCAGCGGAGATGCCCTGGTCCCCTCCCTCCAGACCAGCCACAAAGATGAACCAGAAGCCAAGCCATGTTGCAACACCAGGGGCATCTACTGACGGCCCACCCCAAGATGACCCTCTGCACCTTCAGCTTTTTGTTGCACGTGCAAAATGTACCGAAGGAGGCAGCCCGTGTTCTCACCAAAGACACTCAGGACAACGGTCATCTTGGAAAAGGGAAGGCAGATTATGTTGTTTTTAAAATGCAAGTCAGCTATCCTCACTGGATCTGGAGGAGCATCAAGTAGGACAGACCAGCAACCTTAAGAGGTCAGAACAGGGATCCCATGTGCTTCTCCAGCCCTTTGAAGTCTCACCGTCCTTTCATTCCTGCCTCCATATTGAAACCATTTTCACCAGGGAAGCTTTGCATCAAACACTGCGCTAAAACCCAGCTGCAACGCTGAAACCTGCTCTTCACTCCTCCCTCCAACTACAGCGCTCACTTCACCTTTAAAGCAAGGCTGCCCAGGATGCCTACTTGAGCTGAGTAATAAATGGCAGGGATCAGCCGCTGCCAGGCTGTGGCTGTAATCCCACGGCAGAGCGGCGTCCTGGGGAGCCAGGCTGCGAGCGGAGAGAGCGGGGGACATGGCACAGCTCCCTGCAGGGACAGCAATAACCCCGTCTTGTCCCTCAGGCTGGTACCCACCCTGCCCTGGCAGCACACCCTGGCACCAGGCTCCCTTCTTTTTTTTTTTTTTTTAAAGCAAAGGGACATCAGTTATTTACATTCAATCACTAATTCCGCTAATGCCCTGAAGAGTATTTACTGAGGTTAGCCAAGCTTTTGAGATGCCTGCAAAGTACCCTCAAGCTGTCCTTAATAGCAATTTCTGCACAGTCGTCTTTTGTTCCCAATCTCCCCCACACCTCTTTGGGCTTTTTTTAATCTTGCTAAAGACAGGTATAAAGAGATGGTGAGGATCTCAGTCATTTGAGAAGGGAAAAGAAATTGGTGAGAAACCAATTCTATTTAATAGACCTATTGTCTCCCTTGTATTTATTCCTCCTTGGCAGTACTGTGAAATAGCCTTTCTCCCTCCTTCCATCGCCAGCTGGAAGGGCTGAGATCATACAGCTCAGACACCTCCACATCATAACTTAAAGATTCATCCTCTTGCATGCAAGAGGGTCCACACTCCTCTCTGGCATCCAGCAGCATCCCTGCAGACATTAAAAGTTTTTAATAGCTTGACCACTCTTCCCAGTCCCCGCAGAAACCTATGTATAAGCACACTTCTGTTCTTCTCCATTTTACTTCCCTCACTGCTGCATTTTGCCTTCTGAATTTCTTTCTTTCCTGGTTCTTTCCCTGATGCAACCCTCCAGGGCCGCTTTACACCTCCCAGAGCCTGTCATTTTTAAGTCCACTTTCTACTTCAGTTTCCCCAGGTACCAAATCACTGACCTAAAAACACAACTGGGCAAGGTATCCTGGGGGACACAAGGCTGCCCTCAAGTTCCCAGCAAGGATCCTGCCTCGGGGGTTTCTTGCCCCACAATAGTCCTTCACTGCTTCATCACAGCCTTCCCATCACCTCCTCCTGAAGGCAGCTAGGGCCAGCACCAACCCTTTGGTCCCCAGACCTCTGCCGACTCGCAATGCCACCACCTCCGCAGCAGGCTCCCGGGCTGGCTGCATCAGCGAGCGCGCTGCCAAGACATCTTGTCCCCACCATCCTTTTACGCTCGTGTCTGAGCCGTGCCCAGAGCCTCCAGCTGAGACAGCAGCTCCAACACCGCAGGCACAGCAAGAGGCCCTGCCTGGAAAGATTTACAGCCTAGAAGAGACACAGCAGGTGGGGGGGGCGGGGGGGGG
>KZ506082.1:32269-51091 GCA_002844005.1 Limosa lapponica baueri | reverse complement strand
GCCGAAGTTGCCTCCTATAGCTTGTATAGGAAAGTGGGTTTAACTGGGCAGTGCTGGAGCACCAAAGGCAGAGTTCACTTCCCATCTGCCCAGTGGCTTACGTGGGTTTTGTCTTGCCATCCTCCAGGTTGCCTCCTCACCTTAGCAACAGTACCTTGCTGATCACTCTGAGAAAAAGATGACTTGGAAGAGTGAAGAAGTTTTTCCTCCTCTTTTTTTAAACTTGAGGTTGTTGGTGTTTTTTTTTTCCTTTGCCATTGCATGAGCACAAGGGAGCTCTTCCCTGCTGCTAAGCTGTGGCTACTTCTACCCTGCTGCCATGGCTGGCTGGAGCCTCCCAGGAGGTAACTGGATAGACATGTGGTCCCCAGGTTGTGGTGGGCTGACCCTGGTTGGATGCCAGTGCCTACCAAAGCCACTCTATCATCCTCCTCCTCAAATGTACAAGAGAGAGAAAAATGTATCGAAAGGCTCATGGGTCGAGATAAGGACACAGAGAGATCATGCAGCAATTACCATCACAGGCAAAACAAGCTCGACTTGGGGAAATTAGTTTAATTTATTACCAATCCATTCAGAGTACAATAATGAGAAATAAAACCAAATCTTAAAACATCTTCCCCCCACCCCTCCCTTCTTCCCGGGCTCAACTTCACTCCTGATTTTCTCCACATCCTCCCCACCAGCAGCACAGGGGGACAGGGAATGGGGGTTGCCATCAGTTCTTCACACATCATATCTGCTGCTCCTTCCTCCTCATGCTCTTCTCCTGCTTCAGCGTGGGATCCCTCCCTTGGGAGACAGTCCTCCATGAACCTCTCCAACATGGGTCCTTCCACAGGGTGCCATTCTTCACAAACTGCTCCAGTGTGGGTCCCTTCCATGGGGTGCAGTCCTTTAGAAACAGACTGCTGCAGAGTGGGTCATCCATGGAGTGACAAGTCTTGCCAGAAAGCCTGCTCCAGCACAGGCTTCCCATGGGTTCACAGCCTCCTTCAGGCATCCACCTGCTCCAGCGTGGGGTTCTCCATGGGCAGCAGGTAGATCTCTGCTCCACCATGGACCTCCATGGGCTGCAGGGTGACAACCTGCCTCACCATGATCTTCACCAGGGGCTGCAGGGGAATCTCTGCTCCAGGACCTGGAGCACATCCACCCCCTCCTTCTTCACTGACCTTGGTGTCTGCAGAGTTGTCGCTCTCACACATTTTCACTCCTCTCTTTGGCTGCAGTTATGCAGTATTTTTCCCCCCTTCTTAAACATGTTATCACAGAGGTGTTACCTGACGGGCTCAGCCTTGGCGCCATCTGGCATTGGCTCTACTGGACATAGGGAAACCTTCTGGTGTCTTCTCTCAGAAGCCACCCCTGC
Organism: Limosa lapponica baueri; assembly: GCA_002844005.1. NCBI lineage: Eukaryota > Metazoa > Chordata > Aves > Charadriiformes > Scolopacidae > Limosa > Limosa lapponica. The sequence goes on along the minus strand of KZ506082.1, from coordinate 49,719 downwards.
AGCTCCCCTGATACTAAAACCTTGCCATGCAAACCCAATACATAGCATTAGCATCAAACAGGGAAGGAGCAGAGGTCTGATCAAGCTGGGCACAAGTTAGCTGCATACAGGACTAGCCCCAGCAATGCTGTTTTCCTCTGCTGGGTGGTGGGATGCACAGGTCTGGAACTATCACCTGCCTACACACCAGCTCCTGCAGCCCCTGTGCCAAATGCTGAGCATTTGGGACAGGTGGGGAAGAGCAATGGGAAGCAGCAGAGACATGCTGCAACAACACAACACCTTCCTTTCAAAGAGCCTCACAGCATGCCAAGCTGGGCTCCTGCTTGCTTAATATTCACCCTTAATCAGAAATCATCTCCAATTTACTCAAGCCTCAGCTCCCTCCCCTCTTCAGCATTTCTTGCTCCTTTTCTTCCATCCCCACTCCCATCAGGGTCAGGAAACTCTCTGTTTCAGCATCTTCCAAGTGTGATTTATACCATCTCCAGCCTGGTAAACTGTAAGATACTGGAGAGCATCCAGGACTGCAGGAAGCTGGTCTGCCTTGGCAAAGACAACAGACAGAGGAAGAAACTGGATAGGAACTAGATGGGCTCTTCCTTCACCTGGAGCCACCACCCCTCTTCTCCATGCCTTGTGATTTATCTCTCTCCGGACCATCTCCGCAGGAACCAGGTCCATTACGGAAATTAAAATGAGCTATTGCCAGCAGTTGGCAAGATCAAACCCTCAGCACGCCTGTCCCCTCCGAGCAGAGATGGCAGACACCACAGGGCTTCCAGCCAAGCGCATGGGAGCAAGTGCCAAGACAAGATCCTGCACTGCACCCTGATGGGTCACCAGCTTTGGAGTCTGCTGGCCAGTGGCACATCTCAGAGGGCAAGTGAGATAGCCAGTCTGAACCTGGACTCTGGCACAGCCTGGCTTCCAGGAGCAGCTGTGGGCAAGCACGGACCTGCCGTGCCATTGCATGCAATCCTCATCATGAACATATGCAAGGTGTTAGAGACACTTCAGGATGCTCCAACACTGAGGGGCTGAGTTTAGGGCGGGGGGGTAGAAGAAAGCCCTTTCCCTTCTCTTGACAGCTTCCCCTACTAGGGAAATAACCTAATAACGAAGATGCCTTAAGAAAGGAAAGATTTATTTCCCAAGATGAATAACTATCATAGGAGGTTAGTGGCTGCAGGTACAGCTAGAAAATATGACCAGAAATCCTTCCCTGAAAAAAAAGCTTCAGCTTCACACACACACAGAGTAAGCTACGGGCACCACAGAAGGGGCAGCTTGATGTTTCATTGGCCTCAAACACAACAAGGTCACTACCATCCCCCAGAAGAATCTTTTTCCCCTCATGTATTTCCAAATGATAGCACAAGAGCATTCAATCCTGAAGAGGTTTGTGCTCCAAGCTGGTGACAGCTCTGGAGAAAGCACAGAAACAAAATGCCTGCGGAAGTATATTAGAAGGGCTCAAAGCTAGCAAGGCAGGGACAACCTTCTCCCAAGTATGATGAGCTCAGTCAGGCACTACTGACTGACACGAAGAAGAGAGAAACGCAACCCAAGCCAGGAGGGGATGTTTTCCAGACGCTGCTCTCCTTGCCTAGCCCCACGCACCAGCGTGGAGCTCCCCAGACCAGCAATTCTCAACCTGAGACACTGAAGGCATCAGGGAGCAGCCCAAGTGCAGCTGCAAAGGCAAAACCTCACACCCGCACAGCAGCACCTGAGCACACACACAGCTACGGGAGAGAGTTCGTAAGTAGAGAAACACGTTGCAACACTTCACAAAACAGCTCACGGATGTTTGTCAAAAGAGGCGAGGTGGCCCTTAAAAGTCAAGGAACGGCATCCTGAAAGCTCAGATCTCGATGGCCGCAGCAAGACCAGGAAAGAAAGAAGCCTTCCAACCAAGGGGGCCTTAAAACTCCCACCGCTTCCCTGATGCGGGAGGGACGTGGGTGATGTACACGAGGGATGTGGGTGAGGTACGTGCGCTCTGGCCTTACGCATCTGAGCACCAAAACAGGAGCTTGTTTCATCTGCGGTTCTGTCAGCCTAGGTTAGAGAAGAAACAACCACCTCGGGAAAAAACAAAAATCAGGCAATTGTTTTCCTAATTAAATTCCCGCAAACAGACATTTAGCTGGTACTTTCCGTCACTTAAGACAAAAGAGTTGAAGTTATCATCTGGACAATCACAGTGCAGCCATGCTGACAATCAACCTAATCCATCTGATTAGAAGAGGATTTCGAAACAGACAGGAGGGGAGATTTCCTTCCTTCCTTCCTTCCTTCCTTCCTTCCTCCCTTCTGCAGCATTTCAAAGAAACCCACTTTGTGCTCTGCCATAAGGTAACCTCTCACTAGGCTGTCCTCAGCCCAGCTGAGACACAACAGGGCACCCAGCACTCTATCTGGGACCACAGACCTACTTCTTAAGTGTCTCTGGAAGTGCCCTGATAAAGGGATCACAGTAACCTCAGGCTGCACTGCCCACACAACAGCAGTATCCCCCTGAGAGTCACCCGGGAGAGCCTGGGGTGATATTAATCTTGGCTGGATTTGAGCCCTGACCTCCCAGTCCCCTTTCTGATCTCCCCCACTCCGCTGTCCCTCTGCTCCCTGCATTGTCATGATGCTCCCGCTCCTGGGCACAGGGAACCTGCCAGGATTGCTGATCGGCTGCATCATCTGTTTAAGAGTAGACCAAACCACACCAGCCAGCTCCTTCGCAGTCTGTGCCAACGCTCTCCTCTTGGGGGGAGGCACCAGGACCAGACAAGGTGGATTGCAGGTAGCACTGGGTGGGCTTAGCCATCCCTGTCCCCCAGGAGCTGGAAGCTGCTGGAGAAACCTGGCAGCTTTGCCTGTGAATGGCCTGCGGGGAACAACCTTCGGCAGGTCCCTGTCCCCCAGGGAAGGGCACTCGGGCCAGCAGATTCAGGGAGGGGGGCACAGTGGGGCTGTCCATCAGCTGCTGACAACCCAGATACTTCACCCTCCACTAGCAGGAATGCCCGGGCAGTGCTGCACGAGCTCCTCGGGTACTCTGGACCAGCACCAACTGACAGTTTGCCTTCCTCCTCCCACCCTTGCCAGCCTCCTGACCATCCACTCCCTAAATAGCTTGGAGTACTTCAAAGGAGTGTACAATAAACAAGAGGGTAAAAAAAAAAAAAAAAATTTTCTCTTCTCCCTCACCTGCCTGTGCAGCATCTCTCGGTCAGAGGCTGCAGGTCACACGGCCTCCTCCAGTTCAAGGCAAACAGAGTGCTGTGACTTTTAAGTGACCATCCATGACCCAGAGGTGCTGGGTGGAGGGAGTAGATGCAGACCTGCATCTTAAGTAGATTAGATTTTATATTACACTTACATGGAGAAAGCAGTGAAGTCCCCCAAGCGCTTCACAGCCAGCTGTAATAGCAACACGTGAGACTTAATGGCACACAGCGAACACGCTTTCCACCGGCTGCAGTCTGCCTGCTCAGACCCTGCCTCACCCAGGGGAGCACGAGCCAGCAGGTACTTGGTTTTTCCTAAGAAAAGAGCTACAGCCACTCACCTTTTGGTTAACCAGGCATGTAGGCAAACGGCTACCAGCGCTGCAACCCACCACATCTGCAGGCTAGAGCCAGGTGAGGGTTATCCTAACCCAAAATCACCAAGCAAGCCTGCCATGATACACACAGGGAGCAAAGGGACTGGGAACAGCTTTCTGCCTGCAGCTCAGCTGTACAGGCCCAGAGCTTCTGGGGAGCAAGACCAAAACGCTCCCATCTGCTTCAGCATCACTCCCAGCAAAGACAACAGGGACACGGTGGTGCTGCTGGGATGGTGGGAGCTCCCAGCATCTTCCCTGCTGGTGTTTCCCCACTGGGCACAAGGCAGCTCTTTGCTGCTCTGCAAACATCCTTGCACATCACTGCTCGGGCCAAGAGCCATGCTCTGCAGCTCAAGGGCAAGCAGATGGTAGAAAGCCGCAGCTGCAGCAGGAGCAGAGCGGGAAGCTTGCAAATCAGGCTACAAATGCAGCATGGGCCACACTGGTCCAACTGGTGAGCCCTTCGACGTGCATAAGTGTACTCATTGTCTGCCGGGGACCTGCCTTCCATTTACAGCTTATGTGAGAGGAATGATAGTCACCATCCGGACAGCAAGCAAGAAGTTAAGGGTATGACAGGTCCCCCTGGTGTAAATGTCATGTTAACACGTAAAGCCACTAATTAACACACCATCACCAATGGATTAAGAGTGGATGATCAATCTAGTGATCCCAGCCCTCCTCCAGCCCCACCACAATTCCTTGCAATGCAGAAGTCATGCCAAACCCTTTTCCTCGTCATCAAAAGGGCACTGCCAAAGGCTCACCAGAATGGGTGCTGCCAGTTCGCAGCTTTTATTTTTTAATTTAAAGTTGTGTAGAGAAATTTATGAGATATTTTTCAGGCTGAGATGTTGACATTTTATTTGCCCAGTATGAGGGCCCTCAGTTGCTTTATTGCCAAAACATAATTGAAGAAACAGAAAGAGCCGGGGAAAAGTCTCAGTGAGATGAGGCTGAGATGAGCCTCACGGCTGCAGCACAACAGCCCAGCAGATGCACATGGGACCCCAGGAGCCCCTTACACCTGGCTCCGGACGCTGGCTCCCTGCAGAAAACAAGCTGATCTTTCAGCTGTCACACATCAGGGCTGGAGATGTGCAACCAGACGTCTGTGGCATGGCATAGAACATGTGCCTGGAGGCACCAGATGAGGCATGGCTGGGCAGAGAAGGGATGCAGCCTGAGGAGCACAGCATCATGCAAAGCTCTGCACAGGACAGAGCCTTGCTGGAGGACACCTTGCAGGGCTGGAGGTACACAAGCACAGGCTTTGCACTGGTGGAGTGTGAGGCATGAGTTTCCCACTCAGCCCTTGACAGCACCCAAGCCGCCACAGCAGGAGAGAGAAAAAGGCGGCAGGCCCCTAATGCAGAAAGGACCAGATCTTCACAAGAAGTGTAGAAGAGCGGTGGGACTACCAGCTGGAGGATGCTGCAGGTGATCAAGACTTGCTTTCTTGAATCTATGCGCTTGGGCAAATTCACAGCAGAGTGGGAAAAAAAAAATAAAAATCTCTTTACTTCTGGCTGAAGATATTTAAGCCACAGGCTGTCAAAGGTTGAAGCTACACCAGGGCATGCTCACCCTGTTCTTATGCCTTTCCTTGCATGCCCGCTACTGTCCACTGTCAGGGACAGGACCCCAGGACATTTGGCTGTACTGATCAAGCCATTCTCAGGGAATAAGCCAGCCTGAAGCATGCAGCAGGAAAGCACTGGGGCAGATATTTTCATTCACATTTGCAAGGGCTTTTGACAGGAGCAAAGAAAGAACATTTTAAGCATTCCTTTCAGCCAGCATGCATCCCAGCCCACGAGACCCCTCCTGGGGCGAGGCACAAGAACAATCTCGCTTTCAGATCAAGGGCTCCTTTGTCACCCTGCTGCAAGCCATTTGACCTTCAGAGTCAAAAGCAAGCTCATATCACAAGTGGTCTGATGGGCCCTGGGTTGGGAGCAAGCCCAGGCACTCGAGAAGGACCGCAGCCTGGCTGCCAACCCCAGCATCTCAGCAGGGAGATCAACAGACCCCGAGCCTGAGACCTCGGCTCTGGAAATGCTTGTTTCAGCTCAGCACATTTCCTCCGACAGCCAGACACAGAAGGTCACCCAGGCCAGCATTTACAAGAATATCCTTGCCAAGAAAGAACAAGCCCAGGCCAGGCCATGCCAGGGTGTCCAGAGAAGGTCTAAGCCTTTGAAATAGAAGCTAGCCTTCGTTTCATCAACAGCATCTTCACATTTCTTCAAAGTGTATCAATTTCCCCCCGTCTCCCCCCTTGAGGATGGAGCCTATAAACATCCTCATTCAGCTGCAACTCTCCCTCCAATTGTCCCACATTGAAAATTTGGAGCCCTCTTCCTTGCATCCAGTTGCAGAGTTATTAATACAGAGCAAAGCACTTTTGAATGACACACCAAGGAGACAGCTGATCTGTACACAGGGCAAGAGCCAGAACAGCTTCTGCCCCAAAATTCACCAAGTACCCTCGTGCACAGCCTTTTGAGCACTGCTTACTAGTGACAACACACTCTCCCCACACCAGAAACCCCAGCAAAATAAGAGTTGACACGAGTTGTTACTGCCGTAAGTCATCCTACATGCAGCCACGCTGCCAGAGATCCCTCTCCCCATGGGCTGAGCCTCCTGCTCTGCACCAAGGCAGGACCACAGTGCCCATCCAGCCTCCAAAATACTGTGTCTCCTCCCAGCCCTCAGATGCTGGGCCCTAGCAGAGCACCTTGAACCAGCCAAAACTTTAAGTGCAAGCCTCAGATATCGGTCTATTTGCACCCAGGGGCTGCTCGTCAGCGCAGAAACATCAGCAGAAGGCACCAAGTCCTTCGCACAGGGCTCACTGGTGTTGCCATCACCCAGCTACCCTGATCTCCACACCCCCACCACCACTGCCTTTTGCCTCGAAGGACACAGGCTAACACCAGTCCAGCCAATATTCTCCTTCAGACCAGCCCTGCGGAGACTGAAACCATGACAATAACAAGAGCAGTTACTACAAAGAGGCAGGAACAAATGGGAGCATCAGCCACCAGCCAGGCGGAAGTCACGGCGACGTGGGCACCGCAGAAAGCCCATCTTGGATGGTGCCTGGGTCAGCGTGCGCCTTGCGCACGCTGGCCTGCCCGCCAGCTTCTCCAGGAAGGGGGAAGGTGGGACAGATGCATGGTGTTTATGGAGCAGAACCCTCACCCTCGCCCCCGCAGATCCCCGTCGGTGTGTTTGCAAACAGGCACACGCTTCAGGTCCGCACGCGTAGCCTTCCCAGGCACTGAGATGTTACAATACACATTTAACTAATTCAATAACAACACACACACACGGGGAAAAAAAAAAATATTAGGGCACGCAGCCTGTGATTAAGGAGAATTTCTTTCCCAACACGCTGGCAGCACGCCTGCAATTAGCAAGCCCTTGATTCTTTAAATTCCCCGGAGATCAACAGCACCTGATACCAGCATGTCCTTAGCTCTTTCATAACCCAGAAAGCTGCTCCCCCACCCCTCCCCTCCCCTCCCTGTTTCAACACTGGTGAGATTTTTCACACCTTGCAGCTCAGAAACACTTTAAACCTCGGACACCCTGATCCCAGCTCCGCAGGTCACACCAAATCCGCCGGCGTAATTGGCAGCACAGGTGGGCTGCGGCTGATACAAGCCAGGGCAAAACGACTCTCATTAAAAGCAGCAAAGCAAGACCACGCTCGGCGCGATGGAAGGAAAATTGCTTCCCACACCAGCCTCTGCCGAGCCAGCCACCGGCAGGACTGCAAAAGCAAGAGCCAGAGCGGCCCTCCTGCTAATAAGATCCCCCAGAAACGTCAAACGTTGGCCAAAGGAGCTGCATGAAGGCAGGACAGAAGGCTGGGGAGAGCCAGATGGCTTTTCCCAGCAAACAACCCCAGCTGCCATAGGGTTAAATCAATGCATGGAGCTATTAAAGGGGGTGGAAATGTTTTAACATGGTTGAGTGAAATTCCTCACACTTTTAAGTCGACAAGGAACCCCATTGGGGCTTAATAGGCTAACACAACCCATCCCATTACAGGTCGTTAACACACAGAGGAGCCTTGGGAAGAGGGGCAATTAGGGCTCCCCACTCACCTCTGCAAGGGGGACTCCCACCCCAGCTTTGAATCGCACTGATGGAGAAGAGGGATGCAGGAAGGGGCTATCCTTTCCTCTGTCCCCTACACCTTCTCCACCTGGAAAGGCACAAACAGCAAGAGCTTGCAACAGGTTGAGCTCTCATCAGGCTTAAGGAGCAGAAAATCACTCCCCGGGGCAAAGTGCAAAGCAAAAAGCTCCCAACCAAACCTCCTATGCTGAAGGGCATCACTCCTCCCCACTTTCGTCTCTCCCCATATCCCTGTCCCCAGACTCAGGGCTAAGGAGAATTACGCATCTGGCAGCAAGAATAAAGTGATACCAACAAAGAATCTGTCCCAGGGAAGTAGTGGGCTGCTCCTCAGAGGCGACACTGCAGTCCTGGAATTACTACAGCCCTCAATTTCTGCCCTATGGAGTATGGTATTTCCAGCACAGAAATAAGGCTAAGACTCCTCAGGAACTTAAGAATAGGTATATAACAGTTATTTTCCACTGGCAAGAAAACAGTAACTAAAGCTCAGGTAGAAGGAGGGTCAGAGAGAAAAGCAGGAAAGACTCATCACATTACCCCTTAAACTACCAGGTTAGAGCACTTTGCCCTGCTCTCCTCCGTACGTCCCCAAGGAGGGGCAACCACAGCTGTCAGCACAGTGGTGTGGGAGCCCTGCGACTGCAGACCTGGAGCTAAAAATAGGAGAGAAGTGGCCCACAAAAGTGGCCGCCAGCTTCTCCCACGCTTGCAGACCAACACAGCCAGCTCTGGGGAGGGTCTGGAATACTGATCTGCTGAATAAACTACAAATTCAGAAGCAAGACCAAGCCAGAGCAGCAATGCCTTGCTCAGCACAGAGCAGAGAACAAGCTGGGAAAGGCTCTGGGTGGCTGCAAGAAGAAGGGCTGTGGATGGGAGAGAGAGACCACCCCTGAGGGAGGATGCCTGGAGCAGTCCCAAAAAAAGGGAAGAAAAATCCTACATGCAGAGTGCAGACAGTCTTGGACAAGATGATTTGGCAAACTGGGATTTTAGTGTGATGGAGCTGCTATTTGTTTTTTCTTCCCTCCCATAAGAGGGTCCAAAGCTCCCACAGAAAATACAATAAGGAACAAACCCCAAGGGTCTGCTTCCTTCAAATATCTCTTCCTTTGGGCATCCAGCCCTGGCCACAATCTAAACATCCCCATCTCTCACAACATGTGCAGCCCACCAGGTCTTTGGTCTCTCACAGATGTCGTTTCACCTCCTTGCCTGTCTCAAGAGTGGGGTAAGATCACCACGAACAGTAAAGTGACCCTGGAATTGCATCATTTCCCCTCCCCTCTGTAGGCAGGCACCTACCAAACATTAAGGAGACCCCACTCCTGGCCCTTTGGTGGGTGTGCAAAGTAAGTTGTGGCAGTATCACTCTGACATCTCCTCAATGAGACCTGGCTGTCACTTCCAATTCAGCCCAGCACAAGCCAATTTCCCAGTTCTCTCTCCAGATGCCTCCACAACAGCTATCCTACCACCCTGACCATCACCTGCTCCATACCTCACCTGCCCCAATTACATCAACTTTAATACCATTACCCCCCCTCTCCCCACTCCCCACCCTTCCAGCTGCACCCAGCTCCTCCAGGCTCTCACTTTCTCACATACCCATCACTGCCTTTTGCTGGGCAAATGGGCCCTGCTTAGATCCCACCAGCCTACAGCTACAAATACTCCTCTCTTTGCATCCTCCCGCAAGCTCCTTCCCAGGACCGCCTTTCCCCCAAAGGAAAACACCACTCACCACCTACAGCAAGGCTCCCCAAGATGCCCACGGGACAGCCTAATATTCATAGACAAGCCACTTTACATTTTGCTCCCATCATCCTGAGAAGGAGCCCCAGAAACACTTACAGAAGCGTCACCCCAGCACCAGGGTGCCTCCAATGCCTCAGAAGTGACCAAGCAACTGCTGTGAAGCCACTTGCAATCACCTCCATGTCTTCTGCCCCAGGGCTGGTCTGCCCCAAAAGCTACTTATGCTTCTGCAAGGCAAAGAGCTGAAAGCACAGCCCAGCAGGTCTCGGACGTGTCCCCAAACCACAACAAGCTGCAAGTTGCTGCCTGGCCTCTGTCTCTGGCTGGAGAATAGCAGAAGCACCTGCAAACTCCACAGTAGAGACCAAAGAAATCCAAGCAATTGACTGTCTTGCTGTGTCCTCACACAGGGTCAGATCCAGCTGGAAGGGACCTCAAGGAGACACCTAGTCCCTGCCCTATCCCACAGGAAGGGCTCTTGACCCAACCACCCCAACAGGCAGGGCTGGAACAAGCAGCTCTAGGAGACACCCAGCCCCTTCCAGACGTCCAGGAGTGAAGGTGCAGCCCCTGGGAGGGAGGAGGGCTCTGCCAGGCACCAGCCACGGGTTGTGGCAAACGATTTGGCTGCTTTTGCTCTGCAAAGAGCAGGGCAAGCTCAGCCTGAAAATGCTCCTGCAGGTTTCAAAGCACGGGCAACCCTCTGCTGTTTTCTGCCAGAGTTAGAGCTTGCAGGCAGCACAAGGGCATGGACTTCTTCCCATATATGCTACCCCCTGCCCGAGGAGACATTACCTGGCCTCGTATCACCACAGATGTTCAACAGTGATGGAAACTAAGATAAGGCGACCAAAGGGACCCTCTGGAGAGCCAAGGGCACTGATCTAACCTTACTTTTTCCCTGCTTACATAAGAAACACTGCCAAACAGATCTTCTGGACCTGCTGAGCCTGCTGCCATCACACCGACTGAGGAGCACAGAGCACTTCCCCGCTCCATCGCCAGCTTTGCGTTCCAGGCACCAGCAGGTCTTATTTGTACAATCATAAAAGGCTCTGAAGCCTTACACGAACACGCCAATTAGATGCTCCAAACCCCACACTCAGCAGAAGGTCAAGTGTGTGGTACATGGTCTCGCCAGCGCTCCCCACGTCAATCAGGTTCCTCTGATGGGGCACCTGCTGAGGAGGGCTTACAACAGCATCCGACGCTTGGCTTTTAAGGTGCATGAGGAATTGGCTTACAACTGGGAGAAAGTTTGGGGGGGGGGGAGAGGGGGAGGGGAGGGGGCGATGAGAAATAAAAGTTGAATTTTTTGTTTTAAACAGGCAGGCCAGACATATAACAGCCTCCCAACTTCGAGCCATTTTGATCCAGCCAGCCCCCTCTCCGCCGAGTTCTGTCAGGAGACAGGCACAAAGCACCAATTAAACAAAGACGAGTTATGCTTTTTCTGTCAAGCAAAAAAGAAAAAGGTGGTGGGGGAGATGATGGGGGGGACGGGGGGAGGCGAGAGAGGAATCCAGCCCCGGAGTGATTTTGCTTTCAAAACAAGCTGTCAAGGCAGCCCCCTCTCCTCCCATCTCCCACGGAGGAAGAGCGAGGGAGCACCCGCACGCCTGCCATGGACACGTGGCGTCAGTCATCCGACCACGCCATCAGTCACTTGGCACATGGGGCCGAGCCCTGCCCTCGCTTTCCCTCGGGCATCCATCAAAGCCTGTGACAGGGAACCAGAGCGGCAGATTCCTAGCGAAGGCACCGGCCCCACCAGCTCCGCTGATGAGAATCCCCTACTTATGGGCCATTAGGCTGGGGGGAAAACCAACAAAACTCAAGAGCAGCATGGGCTCGATGCAGCAGCTCGTCAGGCCACATCATCAGCTCACTTCTTCCATGGCAGAGACAGGCACAGCTGGCACAAGCATGCACGCACTGCCTCTTCTGCCACGTAGGTTACCAGCTTTGAAGTCTCCCTGCGCAGCCAGCAGCTCTCCTGGCTCACAGCTGAGCTCAGGACAGCAAGCTGAGATCTTCCCCCATATATTCCACGCCACTGCTTGGCTCAAGGCAAGGCTACCTGCCATCGCAACGTATTGCCAAGGAACCACCGCATCCAGCATGGAGACAGCAAAGCTCTCCATCACTTTGGGCACTACCAGATCTGAACCTACCCCCAGCACCCACCAACTGTGTCCAGATCTCACCCAGCAAGCGTGGGTCCTGCAGCTGGCCAGACTAGAAGGTGACAAAGACCCCTTCAGGCTTTATTTTTGCCTGCAATTGAGGAAGATAAAAAGCAAGCACAGCCACTTCTGGCGTGGAAAAGGGCAAGCGTTTTAGCAGTACACAAGCACCAAACTCTCAAACCAGGACAATGTCCTATTTGCTTCCTTCACAGAGTCCCCCTTGCAGGGCCCATTAGTAGCGATTAGGGCATCAGCTTCACTCCCACCTCTTCTTTCCTGGGCTCCCCGAAAGCAGCAGCTCACTGGAGCAGCAAAGTCACCCCCAGGAGCTAAGGCACCACCTCATTTCAAGAGGGTGGCACTCGAGCTGGGCTGATGGCTCCCAAGGAGGGATTGATTACCCACTGCCACATTAGCAGGGGGCAAGGGACAGCCTGGTCTTCTGGGCGGGATCCATCCCCCCAATTAGCACAGACAAGGAGGGAAGAGCATCTTCCCCCCCCCCCCCGGCGGCAGGCACTCGGTCTGGCTAGCCAGTGCCCCGCTCATTATCATGGGGTCACTCAGCTGCAGCGGGCCACAAGCACCGCTTGGCTATTGCAACACCGCTCACGTCCACTGCTGTGGAAGTGTTGAATTTCCTCTAAGAGCTCTGAAGCTCTCGTTTTGAATTTAAGAGAGTGAGAGAAAAAAGGAAAAAAAAAAAAATCTCACAAAGAATTACAGGATCTCTGTAAACATACCACAGGAAAAAAGAAAGTGAATCTTTGAGCCTCTTGACCTTGGCCATGTCCTTATAATTACAAGACTATTTATTTTCAGTTAAACCCCAACTATTGAACAGACAGTGTCAAGTTGTTTTTTTCTGAGCAGGTGATTATCCTGCCTGACTAATCTAATGAAAATTATCAGGAGGCTACTGACCTCCTGCTACACACACTAAATAATGCACAAAGCTTCAGGATCAGACAGGCAAATCATAACCCTGCCTTATCTTATCACTTTCTCTACAGCTCCAGGCTTGTTCCACTCATGTTCGGCTGTGTTAGCCAAATGCTATCTCAGTGGAAACCACAGCAGAGCCAACCCTTAGAACTGCACAGCAAAAAAGTTACCTCTGTAAGATTTATTTTTGTAGAAGCCAAGAGCTGCAGCAGCAGATATATTTAGTCTTTAAGCCGCTGTCTGGCTCCTGAGCTTGTAGCATGCGGTGGCGATCCCCTTGCACCGGGCTTTGGGAAAAGCAGCGTTGTCCTGCTACTTGGATGAAGGGTGCAAGGAAGGCAAGGTCTAAAAAAAGCGTGCACAAAGGGTCTCGTTGCTCGAGGTGGGAAAAGCCACCCCTTCCACTCCATCCTCTCATAAAACCCCCTGTTTCTGCCTCTTCCTGCAAGAAAGGCTGCCCACCCGCTTTGGAGGTGCCACTGCACAGCCAGCTGCAGGACAACTAGGGCAAAGCAAGAGAACCCAACACCAGGGATGCTCCATCCCCAGCTGAGGGCACACAGTGGGGGCTGGGGGGTCTGCTGTAATCCTGTCCCACTGACTGATGTCCCCCTCTCCTTCAGCGGAGGCAAACAACAAGAGCAGCAGCTGGAAGAGATGAAAAACTACAACTAGCAATTAAGGAGGCAAGACCTAAACAAGGAGCCACAAAAAGAGTTATCACACACGCCCTGTAGAGCCTCCGCTTGAGCAGCACGCACAGCTAGAGGAATAGATTGCACAGGGCTGACTTCAACCCTAATACAAGTTTCCACTTGGGAAGCCACAGAAAACTGTAGAAAAACACTGCTAAAGGACAAGCTGACCAGTTTTTGTGCTCCCAAACATGAAACCCCAGCTACACCACCACAGAGAAGACAGCCCTCTTATCCAGCCTGGTCTCATAGCCTCACCTTTACACCCTCTCAGCTTCTTGGTCCTTCAGACATGCCCCCACCCCCCCTCCAGTACTGGAGCTCCCAGCTTACCCTCTGGTCACTGCTGCAGCCGGGAGCTTCACCCCACAGCCCATGCAAAATCCTGCCAGCCCCAGCAGCCTGCTCTGCAGCCCTTCCCTTTCCCTTCCCTTCCCTTCCCTTCCCTTCCCTTCCCTTCCCTTATAGCTCTCCCCAATCCCAAAACTCCGGATTTATCCTCCCAGCCTGGCTATCACGGGGCTGGAGTCGCTTTTCTCCAGCTGAGGAGGTGCTAAGCAAGATGAAGTTGGGCAGGTTTTCTCATCCTTTAAACAGCCAAATTCCTCCCCTCTTGCAAACTTTTAAGAGAAAAGAGGGGCAAACAGTCCCCTCCAAAGTGAGCAGAAAAAAAAGTCCAAGGTGGGTTTAGGCATAACAGAAGAGGGAGGAAGAGAAATCAGAGAGACAGGCAGGAAATAGCACAAGATTCAGTTTTGGGAAAATACCAGCTAACACATGCAAGGAAAATGATCCATAGCAGAGATATTCAAAGGGAAGCAGAAATCTGGGAAAAATTAATGTCCACAGCAGCAATTGCGGGGGGACAGTGAGCAGGCAGGGCTTTGAAACCAAGGCAGAGGCTTCACCTAGGGCAGATCCCACCTCTGCAGAAGGGAGGAGGTCCTGCCCTGCAGCTCCATGGACATGGCCATGCCCAAGGGTGTCTCCAGAGACTAGACCCCAAGCCCCAGGGAGCCCAGTCACACCATCTGGGCACAGTATGGCTAAAAGGGTTAACTGGCCAGGACTCAGCAAAAGGAGAGGTCCTTTGTTTTTCTCCCCTCCTTTCAATTTTAAAAAGCTGTCTGTTGCTGAGCCATCCGAGCCACTTCTGGAAGAAGTTAGAACGATAATTGAATTCCTCCATCTCCTAGCCTGGGTGACAGGAGCAACATCGGGCTTCTGGTCATTGAAGCCAACACTAATTGCTTGTGTCACAGCCTTGTTCCATCCACATGTGCTGAGTCTGCCCTTAAAAGCCAAGACGCAGGTCAGTTCGTGTCTCTACTGTTGAGCAGCTGCTGGGTGTCCTCCACGGGCATGGTGGTGAGTGCTGGGGCTGCAAGAGGGCCACCGGCCGGGTTAAACTGGCATCACCCTATTGAGTTACGTGGCATCCTCTGAACTGCCATCCCTCCTAGAATATGCTGCTCAGGCAGCTCCCAACAGACACTGTGCAGGGTCTGGCGAGTGTAAAGTGGGAGATGAGAGCCTGGCAAGAACCAGTAAAATACATCTGTCTCAGCATTGACTTTACCATCAGGCCAGATCAAGGAGACGACTTGCACAGGAAGGGGTGGATTTAAAAAATATAGGGCAGAAAACCCTCAAAAACGCTGTAAGGACCAAAGCCAGAGCTAGCTGCTGGTGCTGGGGCTGAGGGATGGCCCTGGCTCTCTGCACCACCAGCTGATCCAGAGCAGAGGTGGCACTGTCCCCTTCTCGTACCACGAAACAGGCGCCAAGCCCAGCGATCCCTCATCCCAGCTCACACGGTGGCATAAGGTTGTGACTGCCTGGGAAGGACTACGACACACCAGAGCTTGCAAATGCATGTTCTGGGGAGGTTTCTCCTTTCCCCAAGCTGGCTTCCAGCTGGAGACACGTGTCTGTGCTTGTCCCCAAGAGCAACAAGAGAGGCATCCTCTGGTGCTGCTCCCTGCCAGCAGACCATGGCAAAGCATTAGAGTGACAGCCTCTGGGGACAAGAGAGCAATTTGCTCACCACACACAGACAAGTGCTCACCGTCCTTGCTGAAACCCAGCAGGCAAGCCACTGATTAGTGTCACTCGTCCTGGTTGTCTCAAGGCAGACACCCAGCCTGCTGGGACTTTGCTGAGAACCCACCAGCTCATTGCAAGCATGCTCCCCACTAAGACCCAGGTCAGAGGCAGGCTCAAGGAGGAGGAAGGGATTGCATGCAAGTCCCTACCATTGCCCTCTCCATCCCAGCACCTCTTTTCCAGGGCAAGCCCTGCCTCCATCTGCTGCTTTTGAACACCCACCACCAGCTGATTCCAGCATGGCCTAAGCAATGGGGAAAAAGGAAGCTGAAATCTGTTTCTCTTCATGCATCCACCAGCTGAGCTGTTCCTCCAACCCCCACCCATTACTGCCAGTGACAGCAGAGACAGGAGGACTCCTCCAAGGCAGGGATGGAGCAGGGCGAGCTGTTGCAGGGCCAGCACTTAGGAGAAAAGTATCTTCAGCTTGACAACTCAGCAAATTTGATCTGGAACTGGCAAGAGAGAATAAATGTAAAGCCTTTAAATGTCATCTCGGGGGTTCAGCTGCCAGAAGAGCTAGAGACAGACAGACAGATAAGCACACAGCGCTGCGCAGAGAGCCGGATGCCCTGCTTTGGTCTACACAGTGTATTTACTAATGTGTCCCGCAGCTGGCATGAGCTGTCAGCAGCTCCAGAAATCTGGTTTTCTGCCACCAGCTCTGCCTCTGGGACCTCAAGGAAATCCCAAAGCCACTCCAGGTTTCACTTTCCCCTCTCTGCAGGCAGTGGTGCTTCCCTGCAATCCCAGGTCGCAGCAAGGTTAAAGGCTGACCCTGGTAGTGTAGTAGAGCAAGCAGCCTTGGGTAACTCTCCAAGTCTGATGCAGATGTGCAATAAGCCAAACCAAACCTCCTGTTTGGGTCCCAGACTCAAACAAAGGTCGGACCATCTCAGTTCCTTGTTTGTACGAGGGAATTTCTCTGCCATTGACACCTCCGAACCGGGCAAGTCACATCACCTTCTCCTCCCTACCTTTGCCAGCACTGGGGAGATGGCAAGCCCATCAGTGCACAGATGGTTCTCCCCAATGCATAAGGCAGCCCTACTTGGAAAAAATAGCCTTGTTGGCCTGACCACTGGTAAAGATGTGCCAAAACCGGGGAGCACAAATACCCTATGCCCTTGAAGTCAAGGACCCACTGTAGCTATTGGAGAAGTTACTCTTCATCCCCACTTCACAGAGGAGCAAGCTAAGGTGAACCTGAAGTCATTGATCCAAAGCGAAGAAGGCTGGGGTGCAGCAGATGTATCTACACAGCAAAAAGCACTGAGCAGAATTGGGATACGGAGCATCAATGATCCCCCTCCCAGTCCTTGTCCCACCTAAACAAGCTCCAAGAACTTGGGGTGTCTCAGCATTGCTGGGAGAGGGTGACACACACCAGACCAGAGCCTGGGATGCAGGGTACACAGATAGGAAATGATTGATGGCATCTTGCTGGACTTCTAGAAGATGGATGCCTTCATTGGGAGTCCCCAGGCACACACTGGGGACGTCCTGCCACACTTGGGTTTCATGGAGCCCAAACAGCACGTTCTTCAGGCAAAAAGCCCCAACCTATGCAGCCAAAAAGGCTGAACCCCCAAAATGTTCTGGGAGCTGGGACGTACAGAAATGTCCCATCCAAAGGGCAAGGGGTTTCTGCCAGGTGGTACAGCACATCTGTGGCAATGGCCAAAAACACTGTTCAGTCAATATGCTCCCTCCTGCACAGATTTCAGCATTAGCCAGTGCTCTGTGCCCCGTCACAGTACTTACTTTCATGGACGAAATAAAAACTAGACTCGCCAACATACCCAATGGGCCTGTCAAACTAATCACGTTAGGAGGACTGGAAACACACCAGCAGCAAGGGCCGGCCCCTGCTCCAGAGCCCTTGCAGAAATCACGCATCCAGGAGACGGAAAAGCCGCTGTCGTTCCCGGAACCAGGTCAATAAAAGCACAGACAACTCCATCCAGAGACAGACTTTTTTTTTTTTTT
>KZ506082.1:8578-20476 GCA_002844005.1 Limosa lapponica baueri | reverse complement strand
CCTAGGTCTGTGCTCCTCGCTCACGGCTTCCCCAAAATATCCGTGTCCCCCCCCTCCCTGCCCGACCCCTTGCCACCGGCAGGAGCAAGGTGAATAGGAGACGTGGGGAACCATTCCTTGAATTCCTGCTGGACTTCAGGCGAACAACAACACAGCAGGCTGAGCTAGGAGCCTTGTCTCTTGCCTTTGCACAAAAGAGATTCTCCGGAGGGGGAAAAACCCCACAACAATAGTGAGGAAACGTACAGGGTAGGCAAAGAAAGCCGCTGACCTGGCATGCCGCAGGCCAGAAAAAAAGTACAAATGATCTTGCAAAGAAGCAGGAAAAGATGGGAGCTACGGAGCCGACGAGCCTTTTTACCAGCCCGATTTAATCATCTTCTCAGCAAATGCTCCCCACGAGGAACAAGAGGGGAAAGCAAGATCATGAAAAGATTGCAGGCAAAGGAATTCTGCCGGTACTCCTGGACTGATTAAAATTCCTCAGGACTCATGGCAGGAGAGATTATTTTATGTAAAACTTCACCTTGTCTTTATTACATTTGCCAAACTTCTTCCTGTGTAGATAGAGGGGAACGGCAGGAGGTGCGTGCGAAAGACAAAGATGGAGATAATAAGTGCAGGACTTGGCTACAGCTTACCAGCCCGTTACCCATTTGCCTGGGCAGGCTGATGGTGGTGAGGGCTTGTGATGCTTGCTTGCATTCATGCAGCAAGGTGCGAGCGAGGAGAGGCCCTGGGGACCTCCCAGAGCCTGGACAGGGTGTGATGGGGTCATACGTGCGTGCAAAGAATTGCGCGGGGGGAAACCCTGTCCTTAGATGCGACCCTGATCATGGACTCCATGATCACGGACCGATCTTGCTTGCTCGGAACCTGCGTGATGAGCGCGACTTGGGATGCCACAGGGTTCGGAGGGGATGAGGTCCCACTGGTCAGCTGAAATACGCGAGTGAAGTTCCCACGTGCAGCAAGGACGTCAGGTTCGGTGCCTGCTGTTGTCAAACCACTCCTGGAAAACAGAGGCTGGCGTGTGGTGAGACCCCTCGCTGCTACTGCCGGGTAAGATTTCGATGACAAAGTACCGCCTGACACCTGTTATAAATAACGGCCGTCCCATCACCCACTCAGCACATGGCCCACTGCTGCCAGCTCCTCGCTCGGAAGAGGCTCAGCGTGGAATGAAAGCCATATTTAAAATACATTTTCGCATATGTCTTCCTGAGCGGGGAACAACAGGAGAGGGGTCTGGAAAAGGTTTCCCCTCGGCACTTTTTTCCCTTGGTGTCACGAGCACAACCCCACATAATCTCAGGCAAGAACCGAGACGTTACAGTGATCATTCTTTGCATCTCTGTTTCATTAATATCCTAAATTACAGGATGGGTGTTGCAATGCTCAACCGGGAAATCAGCACCATAATCAAATACACATAATAATGTGTATTTTCCAGGTGGTGTTTTTTCCCCCCATGGATCAGGACATCTTATAGGCATGGGGCAGTGCTGTCCCACTGTCAGGTTTGAGGGCCATGGAGGTGTCTGGAGGGATGTGGCTGACACAAGGCACAGAGAGACTAGTGTGCACCTTCTGGAGGGGACCCAGGCACCCTGCCCCAGCCCCTCCTGTAATGGGGTTGCACCCAAACCACCACAGGGTGACACATGGCAGGGGTGCTCTCACTGCCATTGAGAAAGCCAGGGTGTCCTGATGGTTGTGGCCCTTGCCTGGATTGGGAACCCCTGCCACAAACCCCAACCAGTCCCAGGACATGTGTGAGCCTGTCCCAAGGTATGGCCCACACCGGCACGGCTGGTTTGTCCCCCCACGATCTCCCTGCGGATTAACACCTCCAGGCAGGCCAGCATCATCAGCAGCGTGGCTCTTTGCTCTGCTTGCGGGACTGGCTTCTATCACGAGTCATCCTCCTCACATAGAAAGCAGAAGCCAGGGATTAGAGCAGTTTGAAGTTTTTAGCATGAAAAGGTTGGGTTTAAAAGAAAAAAAAAAAAAAAGTGAAAGAGCTGCTTTTTGAATGTCTTTTGGTGAGGAATTTGCAAACCCCTGCCCCCATGATTTTCAAAAGGTTTTTTGGGGGGAGGGGGATTAATTTTGCTTCACTTTCTCTCTTTTTGCCTTTAGCTCAAAAGCACGATTCCCACAGAAACCCACATTTGGAGTAAATATAATATTGCAGTTTTAAAAATTCTGGGAAATGTCAGGAAAAATCGAAGGTGACTCAGTTTCAAACTGTGTAATTCAGAAACACCTGGGAAACATCAGTGCCGGGTGAGGGGAGCAGGGAAAGGAGAGGAGAGAGAGCTCCCCATCTCTGCCAGCAGCCTCCATGAGCTCCTGTTCCTTGCATTTGGGAGGGAAAACCACAGTGGAAAATCGTCATCCCAAATATGATGCCTGGAAAGAGATGCCACCACCACCTCCTTTCCTGTGCCCCCGCCGCCCCCCATTTGGCTCTCAATGAGTATCAACCTTTCAAAGATGCATTTCTTACAATGATTTGCTGGGTTTCTCCTCCCTAGCCTTGAGGGTATACTCCTGCAAGCCCTGAAGCTCACCCAAGTAAGTGAAACCCTCTTGAGCTAAGCCCCAGCCTCACCCCAGAGCTCCTTGGTGCCTCTACGTGGGGCATGTCTATATGATGAGGATGGATGACTCCTGTGGTCACTAACAAAGACAGTATGGGCACGGTTACACACCATGCAGACGTTATATAGCAAAGGTAAAATACTCTCTCTTCTCGCTGCTCCTGCATCCTCTGCCATCTTCCTCCACCTCCTTTCCTTCATTAGCCATGTCCCAGCCATCCCCCCACTTCAGCCTCACCACTGCCAAGACCAAAATTGGCCAAATGTTTGCTTTTCTCTCCCACAGCCTGGCAAAATCGCAGGGTGTTAAGCACACCTGCCTGTTTACCCCATGTTGACATGTTTCAGTTGTGACCCTTTAACACTGCTCTTTTTTTTTCAGTACAGATTCATTTGGCTCCTGCTCAAAACTGAGAACCAGACCCATTTTTTTGCAAAAATGCCAGAAGGGAACATTAAGACAAATTGCATAATTGCTTTTTATCATCTCCTCAGAGCAGGAAGGGCACTAACACGTCCCTGTTCTCAAAACTTCAGTTTTGAGAATTTCCAATTGAAAAATAGCTTTGCTTTTTTTCGCCCCCCAAAAAAAAGTTTAAAATAGCCTTGACTAGAAGTCTTTTATCTCAGCCCAAACACGTCTGTTTTCACAAGAGAACTGATGGGTGCCTTCTCACTGGTTTGCACGATACCGCCTGTTTTGGGAACACCTTGCTGCCTGGGACAACGCATCGCTGGGGAGCAGAAACACTGGTCCTTGGAGCATTCAGCTATCTGCCGAGAAGACCTAATGGTCCAAATATTCTCCCTGAAATGCAAAACTACCCTGACCAAAACTGTTCAGCTGTGACTTCCTGAAAGGTGTTGAAAAATCTGGCAGGGTGTGGAAAAGCTCATGAAATTTCCTTGGGAAATTGGGCCGGCATCGCTAAAGGCTGCCGAAATCTCTCAGTTTCATCCAGGTGGAGATTCAAGCTCTCAGGAGAAACAAGAAAATCTGCATCTCCCCTGATACCTCAACGCAAAACAGCAAGTTAGCAAAACTTCAGGTGCTGTAAATTTTGATTCCCTGACAACCAGTTTAGCAAAACTTCCCACCTAGAGGGGGAAATGTGTTATATTTGCACAGCTTCATTGTTTGATCTGGAAAAAAATCAAGCTCCCATGGAAGTTTTGGGTGATTTTGGAGCTGGAGGAGGCTGCGGTTGAAATATTGATGCTCTGGAGGGTTCGAGGCGGAGTCTGAGAGTGCAGACCTCCTGCGTGGAGAGGGTTGTCTTCATCCCCTAAGGACAGGCAGAGACTTTTCCCCCTTCCATCCTGCTTTCCTCAGCTGCTGATAGAGATGTGCCTGCTATTCCCAACCACCCCTCGCGCTCCTGCTGCCTCGTTAGCAGCAGGTTTCGCTTGGCATGAAAGAAATGTTACTAAGCGGCGAGGATGCAGCCATCACAAGTGACAAGAGGATTATTTTTTTCCAGCAAGGTCTCAGGGGAAAGAGGGGGAAAGTACGAATAAAAGGGCTGTTTTGCTTCGGCGGCTCCTGCCACCCTGGTTGCGCTGCGGGATCGTTGTCCTTGCTTGCAGTGCCATCTCCCGGCAGGGCCCGCTCGGGGACCGCCGGCGGGGGCTCCGGGCTTGCGGAGCGGCTACGGGGACGAGGGTGGGCTCACGTTTCGGGAGGGCAATGCTCAGCCTGGGCTGCTTCCCCCCCAGGCCTGCCAGGGGCTGGGCTGAGCACCGAGGGGCTGAGCTTGCAGGGGCAAAAAAAGAAAACCAACCAAAACCCAGTTTTCTCAGATCTTTTCCTGCATTAATATGAGAGGTGCCAGCAGACCAACCACATCCTGGGCTGCATCAAGTTAAGTGCGGCCAGCAGGTCGACTGAGGGGATTCTGCCTCTCTCCTCCACTCTGGTGAGACCCCACCTGGAGTACTGCATCCAGCTCTGGAGTCCTCAGCAGAGGAAGGACATGGACCTGTTAGAGCAGGTCCAGAGGAGGGCCACAAAGATGATCAGAGGGTTGGAGCACCTCCCCTATGAGATCAAGCTGAGAGAGATGGGATTGTTCAGCCTGGAAAAGAGAAGGCTCAGGGGAGACCTTATTGCACCATGTCAGTACCTAAAGACGACGTATAGGAAAGATGGGGACAAACTTTCTAGCAGAGCCTGTTGCTATACAACGAGGGGTAATGGTTTTAAACTAAAAGAGGGAATATTTATACAAGAGATAATGAAAATGTTTTTTACAATAAGGGTGGTGAACCACTGGCACAGGTTGCCCAGAGAGGTGGTAGATGCCCCATCCCTGGAAACATTCAAGGTCAGGTTGGACAGGGCTCTGAGCAATCGGATGTAGTTGAAGGTGTCCCTGCTCATTGCAGAGGAGGTTCGACTAGAAGGCCTTTAAAGCTCCTGCTCAAGCCAAACTATTCTATGATTCTATGATCCTAGGCCTTGGATGTGGGGCCTCTATGGACACAAGCTTTCCTTGAAGCGTAGGATGCCAGAGACCCTTGCTAAAGCTGATGCCTGGACAGAAGGGGAAGAATGTTGCTGGACATTGCAGCATGGTGTAAATGTAAAGGACCCTGAGAAGCTCTCAGGGTGGCCATGTACTGTCCCTACATCCTTCCCCTGTCCTTTCCTGTTCTTGCAGCATGTGGGGAAGAAAGACCTTGTCCTTCTGTGCCTGCAAAGCATCAAGCAGTGTGCCTTGGGCTCTGCAGGCACTCCTGGGAGAGCAGCAGTGATATGGAGGAGGAAGAGATTTGACAAGCACCGCTTTCCACCCCTCCAAGTGGCTTTTGATCCATCAGAAGTTTTGAGCACCAGTTTTGCTTCTGGGAGTGTGTACTTGGGTTTAGGAGTGTGAGGGCTCCCTCACACTGCACCCTTCTGCACTGGCTGCTGCAGCAGGGGTGTACTCAGGACAGGACTTGGCTCCCAATGTGAAATGGCCCTGTGACATCTGTGGAGACAGAAGAAGGGGGGTAGCAGACACCCCTCAGCCAGCTGGTAAGGCTATTTCTCCCCCAAGGATATGCAACCGAAGAGGCAGGCAGAGGCAAGAGGAGAGGTCAGGGAACAGAGAAGCAACCAAATTTCCTCATGGCACTGGGACAGCCCAGATCTCGATGTGCTTGTCCCCACCAGTGGCCCCGCTCAGGTCTGGCTGTGCCCAGGTCAGCAACATCCCATGTGTGCATCCCACAGGCTGGATTCTTCCCAGGGGCTCTTGCCACCTCTGAGCCAGCCAGGGAGCAAACCCCAATTTGGGACTTCTCCTTTCTCTGTCTCTCAGCATCTCCCAAGCATCTGGATCCTGTCGGGACCAGAGAAGAGATGCATCCTCCCTTCCCCAGCCCTTGATCAGCACCATTTCAAGCCCACATAATGAAAGTGCTGCAACCCTGGCACATGGGGTGTAACAGCTCCTGCCATGTCACTCACTGAGATAATAAGTGATAAATAATTGCAGTGATGTCCTCTGTAGTCCACAGCTGTACCGAGAGGCCTCTGTGGAGGTCAGGGCTCTGGGCGAGGTGCACTGGGTACTAATGGCTGTCCCCACAGTGCTAATTTAAGTAGGGATGGAAACAAAAGCACTCCACCCTTATTTTCAGGTAATGGGCTGAGAGGAGAGCAGTGAGGGCATTTTGCCAAGCAGTGGAGATCAAGCTTTTGGATTCCTTCCCCTTCTCTTCTGGCTCAATGTCTTGGCTTTTCCTCCTGGTACATCCTTCAGGGTCTGAGCCCTGAGCCCAGAATCAGGTGCAGAAGCAGGTCCTCACTATCTCTGGGGCAAGCATGAGGCATCCTTTTATTCAAAGACTTTATAAGTCAGCTTAACTTCCACTTATGGACCACAGAAGAGCATGGGAGACTCGCCATCCTCTTGGCCTCTCTGTATCAATACAGGCTATTTTCCTAGAAGAAGCACAGAAGTTGTGCTTGATGCAGAAATCCTCAGGCTGGCAGGAGGGACCAGGCTTGCACCAAGCAAGAAGTCAGACCAGATGATCAAAATCGTCCTCGCTGGCCTTAAAGTTTATGAATGCTGTTTAAAGGCTTGGGAGCTCTGCTTCGGTCAGTTGGCTTAAGCAAAAAAACCTTTGAATTTTGATTGCTTTCCCATTCAGCTAAATCCCAATTCAATTTCTTCTGGACAAGTTTATCGTCTTCCCCCTGCCAGCCAGGCGCTTTAGTCTCTAACATTGTCTTCTGTTGCTCATCTAGCTCAGGCTGTTTCACCTTTTCCAAGCAAACCCAGATGAAAAGGGCCATCTCAGGACAGACAGCTCTGCCTGCCAGCTTGCCCCTAAACCCTATGTCAACTCTGCCAGGAGCAGGCAGGGTTTGTGGGGAGAGGGGCTGGTTGGCACCATGGTCAATACCCTGTATCCCAAGCATCCTTAATACTAAAGCAGGGAGGGAAAGGACTGCCAGGGGTAGATTAGTGTTGGCTGCTGACAGGGAATCAGCCAGGCAAGAAAAAGAACTGGAAAAAGGAGCAAGATGAGATGCGAATGCACTCAGCTGCAGGGGAACAATATTTCTTGTACCAGCAATGAACGTGGCAACAGGGAAAGGCTTTGGGTTTAAGCATCCTGATTTTTTAAAGTATGCTCCTGCTGCCACTGTAGCAGCATGTGCTTGCAGAGAAAGGGTGTTTGGGAGGAGTGAAAAATGGGACCGTAGTCAACCAAGTAATTTCATTTCTTCCACAGAGATCTGCAGTGTGGGAGCACCCAGCACAAGCTGCACCATGATCTTGCAAGGAATGTGGTCAGCACAGTGTGCACCCAAATCTTGGCCTTTGCTTAGGGAGGACTGTGAATGAATAAGGACCCTCTGATGGTTTCCTTGTGGACCAGAGCTTTCTCTTCTTGCAAAGGCTGCAGAGGGCATCTGCCAGCCTTGGGATGCAGAGCAGAGGTGAAGAAGGGAATGCAGCTGGAAACAGGCAGCAAAATTACGCAGCTTGGGTCTGGAGGCAGCTACACGTGTGATGAGCTGGTGGAAATAGTTAATCTGACAAGAAGATGACACTTCCAGGAAAACTTCAGTGCTCGGAGTCTTGAGCACACTGATGGTCTATGGAGTGGTCTTGGGGCACCACTCAGCAGCAAAGCTCTTGTGTTCCTGTACCTTGTCTCTGTCATCAGATACATGCAGGGCTATCCTGTGCTTACACTTGGGGGGCGTCCTGATTTCAAAGCACCCTCCACAAGTCCTCCTGCGGCACTACCAGGCTGCCTTGGATGCAGGACAGGGACCACACTTCCCATGACACAGACAAGGCGATTTTCCATGCCAGGCAAAGCGTAAGGTGAGAGGAGGATGTGGGAAGTGATACATTAAAGCCCTATTTATTGTCTGTCCACCACCCAGACAACATGGGTGGGAAGAGCGCAAACACCATGAGCATTAAAGGTTTTTCTGCTGGGAGAGCCTTCCTCTGCTCGAGCTCCTCTCAGCAAGAAGCGGCTCTCGATAAAACTCTTTCAGCATCACTGATGGCAGACTGAAGCAGAGCAGCAAACACAACCTCAGCAGGAGACCGTTTAGGTTATTATTTTAATTAATTGCACATGTAGCTAAACTGAAAGAAAAATAGAGACGTGACACCCAATTATTCAAATCAGTTCCTGCCAGTCATACACCGCTGCTGCTACCACGGTCCCAGCGCAAAGCTCTGCCCTCTGCTACCTCCAGAAATGCCAGAAATTTGCATTTCAAGGTTGGCAAGATGTTGTCTTGCAACTTTTCTTGCTGTGCGAAAGGGATGAGGAATTGTAAATCTACCAGTGTGGTCCCACAAGGGATTGCATTTCCTAGAGCCAGTGAATTAGCCTCTCCTATTGCAGAGTTTCCCCCCACTCCCAAGAAAAGCCTCATTCTTCACAGTGCAGCACAGACTGCTCCAGACAGGCCTCCCAGTGACCCAGAGAGACACTGGAACATGCAGCCCCATAGCCAGGAGAAGGACTCGGTGAGAACAACAGGCATCGGGCTCCTGAAAGGAAACAGCCGCTAAGCAATGTCCAGCTCCAAGGAGATGCTAACCCAGCTTCAATCACTTGGGATGAGTTCAAGAAGTTACAGCAGCATGCTTCAGGCTCGGAAAGCTGAAAGGTTTCTTCTGTAGTGACCAAAAATGTGAAAATGAGACTGTCAGGCTTTTCAGGACCAGAGCTTTTGAACATAATTCCCTCTTGGGAGCAGGTGTTGCTGGGATTTACATCTGCCTGTTCCTGTTCTCCCATGGTGGGGGCAGACATCCCTATTTTGGTTCAGCAGTGCCAGGCACAAATCCCTCTTCAGCCCACAGGCAGCAGCCCTGGGGCTGTGATCCCTGAATGGACTCTCAGTGAGCAGAAATAGGGTGGTTTCCTGATTTCCTGCAGCACATTTTCCCCAAAGAAACAGCTCAGTGAAGTCTCTGGAGATGCCTCCACCTGAGAAAAATCAGCAATTTCAGTAGAAAGGAAAAATCCCATCTCTGGTCACGTCTGTGAAACCCAGCAAGGTCACCCATCAGGGTGCTCAACCAGCCCAGATCAGCTCTGCAGCTCCTCGGGGTGCAGCAGTTTCCCCCATACCCAAATCATGTCCCTGGCACCCAGTGTGGATGAGAGCTGGACCAGCAAAACCAGGCAGACCCTGTCCCCTGGGGACCTGCTGCATGAACAGCACAGGTGGACAGGTAATTTGCCTGCTTTTATTCTATTTTTTTCAATTGATCTGGTGCAATCTGGTGAGCTGCTTGGTGGGGCAGGGGCCAGGCTCTCCCCTATGCTGCAGGTATCAGCTACTTCTTCACTCCAACAGCCTAGCTGATTAACAAGTCCAATTAATCTGCCAGCCGCGCTTCTCCATTTGCATTTCCCTTTGAAGTTTGCTCCTTGTATTTGAGACCTGGAAAAGGTCTGGCGTGCCCCAAAAACAGTTGCTTTTTTCTGACTATGCTAGTTAGTCTGATAGAAGATGTTAGATTTCCCTTAAATTCTGGTTTTTCCTAGGTGCTTTGTCACAGCAATGAAACCACCTCCACCTTCTTCCTACGCATGCAGGTAATTTGCTCGTCAAATTATGCACATTTATCTCCTGGCTACCTGTTGGTCCTCTGCCTCCACCTGCTGTGTCTCACCTCGCTGTTTCACCATAAGCCCTGCAGAGCGGATGCTCTCCCTGGGCTGCGCTGTGCAGAGATGGGGGAAACAATTTTAGCCGTCCTGCTTTAGAAATGGGTGGAGTTAATTAAGATCTTTGCCCTTCTCCAGGTAGCCTCCATCCCACCGAGGCTGGCTGCAGCAGAGCAGACCAGTGCGGGTCTCCTATAGCCTTGCGGGGCACAGTTTGAGGTCTCCACCTGCGTAGCTGCTAGGTCTGCCCTGAAATATTGGGAGGGAGAGGCATGGCACCCGTTTCCACGCCATGGAACCCAGCCTGGGCTGTCGAACACTCTCTTCCATGGCATTGTCTGACCCACCAAGCACAGTACTGTTGTCGTGTGGATGCTGCAGAGCTGGGGCTGATGCCTGTTGCGGGGGAGAGGGAGGGGCTGTCTGCTGCTGTGTTGGAAACGTGTCATCAAAGCAGCATTTTGCATTTAACGGCTTTCTAGGTGAGGCTTTGATCATAGCTGGTTTGATCCCAGATCCCACACTCCTCCTGACTTCTTCTTTACTGTTACAAAGATATTTTTTTAAAATTGCAGGTTTTTATTTTTAAATCAGTGCCCTCCTGGGGTGGTGCCGACACCTCTCCTTCCCACAGAGCTGAGACTCAGGTCCCACCCCACTCAATTCCAGATTTGTCGGGACATTTACCTTGCCCCAGATTTAACCTGCCAATCTGGCGGCTTCTTTAGGAAGGCCAAAAAAAGAGGCTAAGGACAGAATTTCTCCTGCAGCCTTTACTGGAGTGATTGTCATTAGAAAATACACCTCCCCAAACCATCCTGCAACTACTCACATAGGTAACCCTGCTTTCCTCAGTTCCTGTGAGAATTTAGAAAGACGGCTATTAACGCTTGTAGCCCCGCCTCATATGCTGTCTGGGTCACCAAAAGGGTGGCGGGTGGGAAGGAGAGGTATTTTGGGAAGCTGCAGGGCTCCATCCCACATTGTGGCACCTCTCAAGCCTTCAGATGCCCTGGAGCAGCTGGGCTTCAGCTCCATGCCGCAGCCTGCACCAAGCTCCTTCCCCATGGACCCACACCCCATCAGCCTGTCCATGGTGCAGGGAGAAGCAGAATACAGGCCTGGGATACTCAGGTTTACGTATCTTCTGAGCCTGGGGCAGACTGGCAGCAGTTATGGTCAACCTCACGTGCAATCTGCACTATTCCTTCAAAAGCTGCTTTCTCCCTTCTTGAAGTGCTGGGGAAAGTACTCAGGGGTGGAAACCTCAGGAGTTAGTCCAGGTCTGCTCTCCTTCACTCTTGATTAGCTGAAGAGCAAACTGCCCTTCCCTGTCACCTGTTGAGTTTTTACAGGTACCAGGGCAGCTGACCCTGTGCTGGGGTAAGGCAGAGTGGTGCCACCAGCCCACAGCGTGCTGGCCCCGTGCTAAATGTGGGGTACAGGTAATGCTGCAAGTGATGGGGATCCTACTACGTCTGCCTCGGTGACTTGTGCGTCCACTGGCTGGCTCTGCCCAGAGAAGGGAGCAAGAACAACCTGCTGGTGTCCCATAGGCCAGCCCTGGGTTTTCGCTCTCACTCGGGGCTGATGCAAAATGGTGGGAATAGACGTAAGTCTCCATGGACCTTCTTAATCCAGAGCCTTTCCGGAGCAAGGCCAGTTGCAAACCACTTTCCAGTGATGCTCTATCAACAGTAGCTCCCCAGAGGCCGTTTGCAGACCCATGTTTTCCTCTCCCATCTCTCAGATGCAGAGAAGTGAGGCAGGCAGGGGTGTGGGATGTGCCCCAGACCACGTGCCACTGACTCAGTGTCACAGACACAAGCAAGAGCTGCTGAGCCCTAGCCAGGTGTACCACCCATCACACCGCCCAGCCCAGTGTCAGCCCCGCTCGGTCCTCCCTGGACAGACTGGCAGAGCCCCCCTGGGCTCTGTCCTTGTCCCCACACATCACCCCACTCCAGCACTGACAAGGCACACTGAACTGTGGCTGGGTTATATCGCTCCAGCCCAGGAGGTGCACGAATGAAGTCTTTGCAGGCAGGTTCATCAATCTCCAGGGCTTACAGCCTAAACAAGCCCATATCCCATCTTGAAGGAAGCAGGGCAATTTTCGTGTTTGTTGCTTTTTTTTTTTTTT